>JAAGKR010006436.1:0-42927 GCA_011419295.1 Clarias macrocephalus
TTTTTTTAAATAATAAAGTGCTTGCTGAAATGTGCAGGCTAAGGATTTCTTTAAACGCTTGGGTGTAAATCACCTAATGCTGAGTTTCCTCCTTGGCCTGCTTTGCCGTAATGCAGATCCCGTATGCTTTAATGCAGCTTCCTTTGGCTGATGCTTGTTTGTAGGCCTTTCTACCTTTGGTCTTGTGAAAAGCAGCTCAGTCAGGTTGAGGTCAGGCCCTTTAAGAACATCCTGGTCATTTGCCTGCTTTCACGCTACGTTTTGGGCCTTATTGTTGAGTTTTGCAGCATTTGACTGAATCTGAGTAGAAAGTAGAGCTACAGTATATGCTGCTACTTCTTTCTGAGTCTCATCATCAATAAACACAAGTGTGTCAGCTCCATTAGCAGCCATACACATCCAAGCTTATAACACTGCCTCCATAATGTTTCATGATGATGTGGTACTCTATACTTTGGAACCTCCTTTCCTTTTCCATACTCTTCTCTTCTAACATTCCGGAACACGTTATTCTTGAATCAGACCTGAGCAGGCTTTTTAAATAGTTTTTCTTTATTGCAAAGTCTAATCTCACCTTCCAGTTCTTGAGTGTTCTTGAGGTAAACCCTCTGTATTTACGTTTAAATTCATGAAGGTGTCTTATTACTAGACATTGTTAACTTTCCCAGTGATACTCGTCTTACTTAATCTTAGTGCTGCATTCGACACTATATATCATACTATTCTCATGGATTGCTTACAAAATCACATAGGTATCCATGGACAGACATTAAAATGGTTTAGATTCTACCTGTCTGATCGATACCATTTTGTGGATCTAACTGAAGAACTGTCCGGTTTAATGCCAGTGAAATATGGGGTCCCACAAGGGTCAGTTTTAGGACCTCTGCTATTCTCCATATACATGCTTCCCTTGGGTAACATCATTAGAAGACATGGGATTAGTTTCTATTGTTATGCTGATGATACCCAGTTATACAGATGTACTGTTTCACTGCTCGACAGTGAAAGACCTGTGTGTAATATTAGACAGTAACTTATAATTTGAAAATCATATTTCCAATATCACAAAAACAGCCTTTTTACACCTTAGAAATATTGCCAAGCTTAGGAACATTTTATCTGTATCTGATGCAGAAAAGCTGGTTCATGCATTCATGACCTCCAGACTGGACTACTGTAATGCATTACTGGGTGGCTGTCCTGCATCCTCAATTAACAAGCTACAGTTAGTCCAAAATGCAGCCGCCAGGGTTCTCACTAGATCCAGAAAATATCATCATATAACCCCAATATTATCATCCCTGCACTGGCTACCTGTTCAGTTTAGAATTAATTACAAAATAGCATAACTTATGTACAAGGCTCTAAACGGTTTAGCTCCCACATACCTAACCAGTCTTCTGATACGGTACAATCCACCACGCGCGTTAAGATCAGAAAACTCCGGACTTCTGGTAGTTCCCAGAATTTCAAAATCTACAAAAGGAGATAGCCTTCCTGACAGTGTTCAGGGCTCAGACACAGTCTACCAGTTTAAAAGTCGACCCAAGACGCATCGCTTCTTTCATCCTATGTCTGTATCATCCTATGTAATCTGGCTTACGCATAATTCATCCTATAACCTCATACTCATTTGTTATCTTCTCTGGTCTTCTGTGGTGCATTCCAGGATTTTTTTCTTTTTAGGATTTTACCTAATTGTTGAAACTTATGCTGTTTTCTGTTCTGGTCTTTTTGTGTTGTTCAGCCTATTGATGGTCCCCTTCACTTGCATATTTTACTGCTTATAAGTCATTTGTGCATTTAATTTTGAACCTGTGAATGAGGCTCTAGTTCCTAAGTAGTAAATGCAGATTTAACAAATGTTTTTGTTAAATCCTTGAATTAAAGTAAAAAAACTACACCTTGTTCTAATTTGGTTTGCTTCATTTTAAATCTATTTATGTAGGTGTGCAGAAGGCAATCATACAAAACTAATGTCACCGTCAAAATACTGCCACAACTTTATAATCAATGGTGGAATTAAAACATTACAGTTACTGGAATTGGGTTGCGAAGCATCCAAAACAATCAGTACACACAATATTAAAACCTGGACTTTGGAGCAATGGAAAAGGTCATGTGGTCTGATGAGTCCAGACTGACCATATTCCAGAGACGATTCCAACATCAATAAAATTAAGTCAGCTGACGACCTGAATGTACTGAATGATTAGGTTCTCTCATCCTTTGAGTTTTTCTTCCCTGATGGTACGGACATATTCCAGGACTGAGAGTGTGAAAGAGTGGATTTGGGGAGATGAGGAATCATTTTCACACATGAACTGGACCTAGTGTTTTGGCGGGGTAGAGCTGGAGGAGAATGTATTCATTTTACACACACACACACACACACACACACACACACACACACACACACACACACACACATATATACTATTGATTACATGGGTTGTATAATGACTTTTATATCCATAAAATGCACTACATGAAATAGTGGCTTCTATATTATATGTGTAGATTTTAAGAAAACAACCAAAAAATAGTAGGTCAGTGTTTATATGACTGTCATTATAGCACATATAGTAAAGTATGACACTGGCGGCCTCGTGTGGTCAAGAGCAGTTAGTGCACCCAACTACTTTTTTCCCAAAATAATATTATTATTGCTAATATTTTCTCTACAAATTTGAACAGCATTAAGGGCTACCAGTTTTGAAGTTTCTTGACACCATGATGTTCTTATACCTAAAATACCCCATAATTCGAGTCCCGGCTACCTTTTTCCTTAATTGCCGTGACAGATTGCTCTGTTGATTTTATATTGCTGTCATGTAATTCAGGACGTGACGTGTTTCCATGCACAATACTGAGCAGTGGTTTCAGCACGCAGTATTTGAATTGAGATTTTCTCCACTGTGTGTGGATTTGGTATGAAGTGACAAATCCAAATGATTCCTTGGGTGCCAATGAAGCTAGTATGAAGACAAGAATGTGGGATATAATTGTGCTATTTAATTGTGTGTATATATACATCATATTAAAAAGAACAATATATCTTATTCGTTTGTCAATGGGAGACATTTGGGAGCTGGAAGAATTGGTATACAGTGGTACCATGGCATTCGGATGACATCCCTCATGACTTTTTGGCTTAAGAATCGAAATTTTGCAAGAAATTTGAATCAGCATAAAAAGCATTTTCGGCTTTCGGCGAACTGAAGGAATGAACTGAACGCCGGCTAAATTGCACATACACCAGGAAGCCATTCAAAACTTGTTTGCATCAGTGAAAGCCAAGCAAATCCAGATTATGATTTTTTTTCTTCAGTCAATCGAAGCCCTTTCGAAAGTGTCAACCTGCGATACCAGCAATGCCTTCGGTACCACTGTATATTCTGTACACAGTATATAGTGGAAAACACTGCATAGATTACATCATACAGAATGCTGGTTTCATACATGTTTTTACGTTTCGCTTTATTCTATTTAATACACTGGTTTCCGAGGACCTGAAACCACTAGAAAGAACAACCTCAGCTCCACCCACAATGACTTGTGTATTATTATTTTAGCTTGAAGTAATATGTTAGATCATACACTTATTTGCATATTTATTGTTTTTCGTGTTAGATGACGCTGCCTACTGTTACATTCAGTGAGGACACTGGCTTCTGTTGCATTGACTGAGGAACGTCTTTGACACACCAACATTGAATTTGATGATGCTGATAATGCTAATGGGCATTAGTGGTGCAGTGGTAGGTTTCTTGGAATTGCTGTGTTCGATTCCCAGCCAATGCCTAAACCACTGCCACTGGATGCAGTGCCTGTCCCAAGCCCAGATAAAATGGGAGGGTTGCATCAGTAAGGACATCCGGTGTAAAACCTTTGACAAAATGGTTTGCGGATTGGCATCCGCAGTGGCAACCCCCAACAGAAGCAGCTGAAAAGCTAACAAAAATTGTTATATTGTTAAATCCACATGCGGCGGCACGATATAGTGTACATGTTAATGCAGCATTGCATTCAGGATTCGCAGAATGATCACACACGTAAGTGCACACACAGAGTCACGTGACTAGCTGTGAATCAAATTCACACTCCTCTCAGAATTACCTCAGACTGCTTCAATTCTCAGAAGGGTATTTTGAGAAAAATGTAATATGGCTAAAATTTTAAATTAATGTAAAGAGCCATCTGAGGTGGGCTTTAAAGTGGATAAAAATTGTATTTATTTATTTTGGAGCAGAATAACTAGCTAGCTAGCATAAATGATTTGTCACTAAAAATAGCAAGCCATGGAAGCCATTGGAAGAAAAAAACTTGAAATTATTGACATTTGCAGGTGACACAAGAGTAAATAAATTAGTATTTGACAATAGATGCCATTTAGCATTAGCTTGTTCACTCAGGAGTTCAGCTTTTTTTTTTTTTTTAAACAAGCCACAGTAACTTTTACTGGGCTTTAAATCAGATAAAAACACGTTAATTTCTATTTATTTTAGAGCAGAACGACAATGTAATCACACTCATGACATAACTAGCTAGCTAGCGTAAATCGGTCATCGCTATCAACTAGCTAGCCATGGACTAGCTACAGTGGACTAACATACTAGCTAGTTAACATGCCGCAACTACATACATACAATTATCTGAGTATTTGACATTATGTGTCAGTTAGCATTCGCTTGTTCACTCGGTAAATCAGCTAACATTTTATTTTGTTTATCTGAAAAAACAGTCCACAGCATCTTAAATTGTAGTTGTGTTTTTAATAATAACAATAATAGAGAGAGAGGTTTCGCCAAAATACTTTTAGAGACACGTCAGAAAAATAATGTATTTAATAATAAGAAGAAAACTAATGATATATTAGTATTAAAATATTCATACAAGCTTTTCTTTTAAGGTTTATATATATAAGGATTATCAAACAGAATCACAGACGTCAGGTACATTATAAGGTTATTTATTAGCCACCGGACACACAGTCAGACGTGATGTTAGTTTCTGTTAACTTTGAAATAAAACGTGTGCGTTTATTTATTTATTTATTATTATTTTATTATATATTAGTTTCTTATTGTGGTGAAATTATATTTGCTTAGCTGTAGATCTAAACTGTGTAAGCAGGTGTGTGTGTGTGTGTGTGTGTGTGCGCGCGCGCAGAGCGTCACTCGGCGGCGGCACTCCCGGACCGAGCATCACTATCACCATCTCCAAACCTCATCAGCATCACCAGCCGCCGCGGGCATGTGACCGAATTCCGGTTCCTGAACTACCAACAATAATATTAATAATAATAATAATAATAATAATAATGTTGTTGTTGTTGTTTTTAACGATCCGCGCGTCAGGACAGTCAGGGCCCCGGTGTGAGACGGAGCGAAACCGGAAGCGCGATTATGAGAGCAGGGAGCGGGTTGTTTGCGGGGATGAGGCGGGGGGCGGCGGCGGCGGCGGTGAGGTGCTCCGGGATCGTAGCTGCTCTCCGGCCGAGCGTCGCTGTGTTTTAGCGGAGCCCCTCCACCACTACCCCCCTCCTCTTCATCACCATCCTCATCATCATCATCATCCTCATCAGTCTCAAACCCCCCGCACCGTTTTGCGTCTTTCAGATGCGGCGGCTTTGACACGGTTTTGTGCGCGTGCACAGATGACGGGCTTTCCGGTGCGCTCGAGTCGGGCCGGTTAGCGGCCTGCACGCGCCCCATCCTCCCCGGTGCGCGCGCGTCGCGTTCTTCTCTCTGCGTTTCGAATCGGTTACAATCTCAGGGATTTTTTTTTTTTTTAAGAGGAGAATTCAAATAAGAGAGAAAAAAAAGGGAAAATGTCCTCTCGGTCTGCTTTACCGTCTGCAACCGACCGGAGCTCGGATCACGTAAGTGAATATTAATATCAGTATTGTGTGCGCGTGTGTATGCGCTTATGTTATTCTGCTCATTAATTAATTAATTGCAGTGTTTATCTTCCTGCTTTATTCATTTTGACTCCCGAGTTAGCAGGCCTTCGTTAGCTTACATGGCTAAAGGGTTGGTGTGTGTGTGTGTGTGTGTGCACATCCTTCAATGTGTGTGTGTGTGTGAGAGAGACAGAGAACGACACAAACGAGTTTGCACGAGATACCCGAGGAAAAGAGCGGAGAGGAGCGGTCCCGTTCTCATCCGGGCTCCGCTCCAAAACCGCAGAGGCTACACTACACTACACTACACTACACTACACTCCCGCACTCTCCCGCCACACAGTGTGCTAGTGCCGCTCAGCCGCCTGTACCGCTCCTGCACACTAGCCTACTAAGTAGTATGTCAGTACTGTACAGCAGGCTGCTACACGTATGCGGTTTTGGAACGTCGCCATGGCGACCGATCAGAAGAACGTTTGTCGTAAATAGCAAATGTGTTGTTAATATTATAGATGGTCGTGATTCTAGTTTAAACCACACGCCGCTGCGCTAGTTGGTTAGTTACTTAGTTCCACGGTATAGTGTACATGTTAATCCTAATAACATGCAGCATTGTATGCAGGATTCGCAGAACGATCACTCACACACACACACACACACACACACACACACACACACACACGTACACAAAGAATCACGTGACTAGCTGTCAATCAAATTCACACTCCTCTCAGAATTACCTCAGAATGCTTAATTTCTAAGAAGGGAATTTTGAGAAAACGAAAAATGGCTAACTTTTTTAAAATTATATAAAGAGCCACCTGAGGTTATATATATATAATTTTGGAGTAGAAGACAATGTAATAACACTAGGATAATTACATAACTAGCTAACTAGCATAAATAATTTGTCGCTACAACTAGCAAGCCATGAACTAGCTGGTTGGGATAAAAAAAATAAAGAAAAAAATTTTTTTTTTTTAAACTTGAAGAAATATTTCTTAGTTACACAAAAGTAAATACTAATTTCGGAGTGTTTAAAAATAGATCTCAGTAAGCATTAGCTTGTTCACGCCGTAAATACTATATATATGTATATATATTTTTTTTTTTTACAAAAAAAATAGTTAAAACTTTTGTCAACGTCTCAATCAATTACAGCTAGCATAATCCATTATGGGTCTTCTAATTGTAATGGTTTTAGTGGCTTTACATGGATTTCCAGTTTTGAACAGCTACCGGATGTACATGCAACATAACCAGCGTTCAGTTCCGCGCAGTTCGTTCGATAGTATGCAAAAAAGCTTTGTATGCCGAGGCAAATTTCTTTCCAAATTCCAGTTCTTAAGGCTAAAATTTGTAAGCTAGTAAAATATCTATTAAAATAGATTCCAGTTAGCATTAGCTTGTCCACTCAGGAAATCAGCTAACATTAATTGTTTTTTTTCATTTACCTGATAAACAAACAACAGTCTAACCATTATCTTTACTTGTAATTGTTGTTTTCCTAATAAAAATGTATACAAACACAATTAAATCCATAAAATATCAACATCAAACTGAGTAGACATTGTTTGTCGAAAACATACGATAACTATGTATGCTAACTCATACATATGTATGCTAACTCATACAAAAGATGCATATTTTTTAGCAAAAATGCATCTTTTTTTCGGCTAATGTCTCAATTACAGCTATATCAGCTAACATGATCTGTTATGTGTCTTCTAATTTTAATGGGACTGAGAAGCAACAACAATAAAGACCATAAAACCTTGTACAGTATCTGAGGGTTGTATTTAAGGGTTGTGAGGTAAATACACCAGTAAGTGTGTTGTTACTACAATGCACCAACAGCCATTTCAATCCACGGTCTGCTAATTAGCGGTCGCAACTAATGATGTGTTTAAATGCGGCTTGTAACATGGAGGTGGATGAGGGGCTGTGGGGCGGTTAGATGAACATTGACGATGATTATTGACGTGGTTAATTTCGAGTGAACACTGTTGCTAGGCAGCTGGAACACATGTTCCCCAGCTACTAAGCTAGCTAATAACTGAAACCAGGGTGCCAGGATGTTTAATCTAAAAACATAAGATGGAAAACATTGGAAACAAGTCACATTTATCAGCGATATCAACATTGTCCTTAAATGTGTTGGTAAATTTGAGGTATTAGACTCTATTCGACTTATTGTTTGTTGTAATTACAATTTTAGTTTGTGAATATCACAAACGTTGCCTGTTTGTGTGGAATACTGCGAACATAATGAACATTGCATTAGCCCTTGTGCTCAGATAATTTCTTTATTGTATATTTTATTCTAACTACCACTTCTGAAGGCAATAGGAATTTGGAAGAGGTGTCAAATAAAGAGGGTTTAAGGTATACAAAAACGTGTTAGCGCACATATTTCAGGGTGGGCATTAACAGACACACTTTGACACACCTCGGAGACCTGTGCTAACGTGTTAAAAAAGATTGTAAAATATGGGATCTTTTAAGGGCTAGCCTACTTGATCATAAGATCATTGAAGTTGTAATTAGGATATCAGACATGTCAGGTGGATTAGGCCAGGGAATTAACGCCACACTGTTTATCTTTAGAGTAGAAATATACTTGCGGTTGAACCATGCGTTAGTGTAGTCAAGCAGCAATGTTGTGAGCGTATTTGTTCACATACTTGCCTATAATACTCCATGTGTTACTGTAGAATTCCAGTAGGGGGTACGCCGGAGATTTTAATTTGACAATTTTGCCCATATTGAACAAATATGGTGACACTTGAGAAGCTTGGTTTCAATGTCGACACTTAAGATAGTACTTCATACACATCATACACCACTCCCCCTTGAAACCTTTGGACACATGTAGTTAAAAGCAAGTATATTTCCACCATTAGGGATAGAACTGGACAAACTGCTGGGTCTGGAAATCTCATTTCACCAATTTCTGGCTTAATACACATGTCTGAAGGCCCATGTCTGGCTCAACACCCTATTGTACCTTTCAGAGTTTCCCCTTCTTGTGGCACCCCTGGCTGAAGAACCCTGCTGTTGGTGTGATATAGAGCTTGGTTACTGGGAGTGACATAAAACAGTGGCTCTCACTCCTCATCTTTGGAGACCACAACACTGCAGTGAATGTTTCTGTATGAGCTAGAGCAGCAGTTCTCGAGCAGTGGAACGAAAATGGAGGGTGAGAGGTAGGGGGTAGGGGAATGAACTGGGATGGGGGTAGGATGTGGGTAAAAGACTATGGGCACATCCCGAATTGGACAGTACATTATTTATAAATTAGTATGAAGTGGTGTGTAATGGAACAAAAAAAGTCACAAACAGTCATCCTTAGTAACTGACTGGTCTTTAGGGGATACAAAAATAAATAAATAAATAAAATCAGAACACAAGCCAATTATAAAAAAAAAGTAAGAAAATTCCCAGACACTTCTGAGACATTCCCTTGCGTGATGTAGCTGAGGCTAAAGAGCAGAATTTACCAGTGTTTCTGATGATGGCATAGTGGTAGGGTTCATATGCAGTAAATAATAAGAACAAGAAGTAGCCACGTTTTTGTTTTAAGCCACGCCTACTTTAAGTTTAACATTAATTATAGCCGATTTTTTTTACATAGTAGCATCGTGTGAGTTAGCAAATTAAATATATGTATACAGGTTCCGCATACAGTGCATATTGTTTTCTATGAATTATTTGAGGTGACATACATACCGTACTATAGAATAATGCTAATACTATTTATCACCATATAGTACAGTGGCATTTAATCTTCAGTGCAGACTAACTGTGTCTATCGCCGACTAACTGAAATCAATTAGAGATACGTGCACGTTTGCATTTTGTTTGGTTGACTTATGGAATATTAATCTGTGATTAGTTGTGATTAAATTCATATTTCATGCTTGCTGGCCACACGTGTAGTGAATTAGTAATAAGGGAAGCCTCTGGCTCTCGGTCCTGCTGTAACCATAAGCTGAGTCAGGTGTGTTCCAAGCCTGTGACTTTGTTAGCATGAATGATTAATGACTGCAGATTAGTTTGCGACGCCCCGGTCTTACACACCTGAGCCTGTATACAGAGGCTCCTCTGTGTTCAAACAAGGTTTGAGAAGTTGCATTTGGGGTCAGCATAGCCAGCAGGTTTGCGTTTTAATGTGGCACGTGATGGTGTGGGTTTAGTTCGTGACTGTGTAGCAGAGGTTAGTTATGGTGTAATTAAGTTTATTGTTAGTGCTGTACTGGTAGGTGCGATTGTGATAGGGGTTAGTCATATTGTATTAGGGGCTAGTGAAAACAAAATAGGGGATTAGTGATCGAGAGTTAGGGGGTTAGCGATAACGAAGTAGTGGCTTAGGGACAAAGCACTGGGTTAGTGATAACGAAGTAGGGGGTCAGTGATGAAGTAGTTGGTTAGTGTTAACGAAGCAGTGGGTTATTGATAAAGTAGGGGGTTAGTGATGAAGTGGGTGATTAGTGACAGTGAAGTAGGGGTTAGTGAAGGTGAAGTAGGGGGTTCATGAACATAAAGTAGGAGGTTAGTGATAATGAAGCAGTGGAGTGATAATGAAGTAAAGGATATG
The DNA here is from genome assembly GCA_011419295.1 of Clarias macrocephalus. Taxonomy (NCBI): domain Eukaryota; kingdom Metazoa; phylum Chordata; class Actinopteri; order Siluriformes; family Clariidae; genus Clarias; species Clarias macrocephalus. Next base: position 10,506 of record JAAGKR010006436.1, read on the forward strand.
TGGTGGTAAAGCAGGGGTTTAGTGATGGTGAAGTAGGGGTTAGTGATGGTGAAGTAGGGAATTGGTGTTAGTGAAGTAAGGGGTTAGTGATTGTGAAGTAAGGTGTTAGTGATAACAAATAAGTTGGTTAGTGATAAGGAAGTAGTAACTTAGTAATAGCAAAGTATGGGCTTAGTGATAACGAAGTATGGGGTAAGTGATGGTGAAGTAGAGGTTAGTCATACTGGCCCTAGCTACAGTGTGAGTCTAAACTGGAGGGAGTGGATAAAGACAACAAACATAATCAGATTTATCCAGATAGTAGATAATTTAATTCTGTCTCCCATACACTCTTCTTCTTTGCTGCCACTCTCTCACTCTCTCTCTCACTCTCTCTCTCACTCTCTCTCTCTCTCTCTCTTGTTATTCTGTGATCATGTGATCATGTGTAGCATGGCACAGATGGTGGGTATTGTGTGTGCATGTGTGTGTGTGCGTGTGTGTGTGTGTGTGTGTGTGTGCACGTGCGTGTGTGTGCACGTGCGTGTGTGTGAGTGAAAGCGTTCCCCTCACCCCCATGGTGTTGCAGTGAAGTGAATTCAGAAGCGTTGAGGATGTTGTTCTGCTGTCAGAGCGCATTTCTCTCGCATTTTCCCATCCAGTGCTATTTGGATTTTCACACTATTTCATTTAAATGTTTTTAAGCTGTTACTTTAAATCAAGCAACGATGTATGTAATGCAATTTTTGTTATTAAATTCAGTTCATAATAAATACATTCGATTAAATAGAGAGAAATAAGCTGAAATTTTTGTGATGAAGAAAGAAAATGTCCTCTAAATTTGATCAAACAAACTTGACCTTTTGTATTTTTTCCCTCCAAGTATTTAGAGCAGCTGTGTTTGCATTCAGGTTTGATGGAATATAGTTTAGTGGGAACCTTCGAAAATGTGACGTCTCTTTTTTATTTATCACTCTATCCCGCTAATGGAAACTCGTCCCTCTCTGTGTGTTCGTGCTTTTTGCCACAGCCAGGCTAATCAATACGATAATTAATCTGATCATCAATATCACTTAGCCTGAATGGAATAGCCTAATGCATTAACACATCAAGCCCTGGGTGTTTCTCTCTGTGTGTGTGTGTGTGTGTGTGTGTGTGTTTCCAGCAGTCTCCTTGGCTTTGTCCTATTTTAATCGTTTACACTGGGATCTTGCTGACTGACGGATGTCTGTGGTCTGCAAAGGGCGGAGCTTAAGTTAAATTCAGCCAATCACTAATCCGAGCTACCAAGCGCGCGAACGCACCGCTGCTAAGAGCTGATTAGCTGACCTCTGTCGGTGCCATTGTGTTGCAAGTTATTTTAGTTTTAAAATTTTAACATGATGTAAAGTTTGTTACCAAGCTAGTTAACTTTTGCTAAATGGTTTCAGTGGCTGATTAAGCTAGTGATTAGTACTAGATAACATTGGGCTTTAAAGTACATTGGGCTTGTTTGTGGTTAAAGTACTAAGAAGAAGTGCAATTTATTTGCAGTTCAGTGATTATAATGGCTTTTTTGTTTTGCCCCTTCGTCCCCGTGTAGCATGCGTCTCTGGCTGCGAGCCGTTCAGAGAAGGGCACCAGCGTGTCGAGCCGCTCCCTCGGCGCGCGCTGCCGCAACTCCATGCCCTCGTGCCCGGACGACCCGCACATCGGCAACTACCGGCTCCTCAAAACCATTGGCAAGGGAAACTTCGCTAAAGTGAAACTGGCTCGCCACGTCCTTACCGGCCGAGAGGTGAGATCGTAGATCTGGTCAGACACACAACACATTAATACTTCCAATTCATGATAACAAAATTGCTCCAAACGTAATGATGTCAAACAAATTCAACCAATTAGCATGTTAGGAAAGATAGGTTACAATATGTAAGGGAAGTGAGTTAGCCTAGCTAGAAATGCTGTGGAGGTTGGGTACAAGTTTTCTTTACAGAATAAACTACTTACTTTCATGTGATTATTTAGCTTGTTAATCTGTGAAATTAGTCATTTTAATTTTAAAGTAAAGTAATTTTAACGTTAGCAAAGCTGTCTACCTACTAGCTAGTACCTGCTTAGCTTACCCAACGTTATGTGGAGTTGCAGTAAAAGCTAACTAGTAGCTCAGGAATAAGAGAAAGCTGAATGAGTTTGAATCGCACGTGCGAGCGCGACTTTGCGCTCGGCCAGATTTATCGCCGGAAGGCCAGCTTGCGAAGTGGCAGAACACACGGGCCACACGAGTGCAAAAAGAAATGTGTTGGTCGTCTGTAAAACTGAGACGAGTCACCGAGGCGAGAGGACACCCTTGCTTTTGGGCGTGTTGCCCTTATTGTATGAATCATGCGTGCATTTTAGAACAACAGCGTTTTTATTTGCGGCACGTTGGCAAGCGGTTTTCGTTCCAAGTCTAAATGGGCGGCGTTAAAAAAAAAGCTGGCATCAAAATCACCTTTACACCAGAAGGAGTTCCTTCTGGTTACAAATATAGATGTGCTTGTTGTTTGACTTTTTCTTCTTTAGTTAAGCCACAAAGCTGAAAGACGTCATTAAGGTCCAAGATTTTAAAAATAAAATATATATATTTTGAAAGCATATGTTTATATTTAAATGTAAGATTAACGTTTGAGACTCTGGGCCTGGTGCGGGAGCAGGGGTGCAAACTTACCATTCGAGGCAATATAATATTATCTTTTCACTTTTTCGCCTGGGAAAATTTTCCGAGTGGGAATTACAAGTCGCGATTATTGGGAGCATTGTGCACATGTGAAGAAAATTAAACCTTCCTACGTATTTCTAGCTATCGTATAAAATATTTTCTACATTTACTTCGAGCATAAGTTCGTAAATTATTTTGCAGTGTGTGAAGGATTTCTCCCACATGTGAGATCAGATAATAAGCAGTCCCGGTTTTCCAAGAAGCTGCTTTCATAACGTCAATCCGACTGCGTCACATGCAACACCATTAGCACCATCAGGAACAAATCATGCACATTTGTATTTTTTTTTTTATTTCAGGTTGCAATAAAGATAATCGACAAAACTCAGCTGAACCCAACCAGCCTGCAAAAGGTAAGCAAGCCGCTGCTCTGCTCTGTGTCAGCACCTACAACATGAATCTAAGTGAATAATTAGCCCCTCCGGTAAATGCCGCAGTGGGTATTCATTTAATATACCAGCTCTGTTACAGTGTTCGAGTAGAGAAGAGAAGTTCTGAGAGAGAATTTTACTTGTGCTGCAAAGTTAAGAGATATACATGGACTAAATCTAATTATTGTATATTTACAGTAGCTAGTGATAACTAGCAAACCACAAACTAGCTTGTTCCTCTGTTCTCTGACATTAACTAAGGCATCTAGCATTAATATTGATTCATTGGATGGATGGTTTAATAGATAGACAAAAGGAAAGACAGATGGATAAAACGATGAATTTAAAGGTAGATGCCAGTTGGATGAACTGATTACTAGATGGACCTATATATGGGTACATGGATTGGCAGATGGATGAATAGATAGATGGGAGGATGGACAGATGTTGGGATAAATAATTAGCTTTTTAGCTGAATATATGGAAGGACAGATACATTTGGATAAATGTATGTATGGATGCTTAGTAAATGAACAAATGGATGGGTGGATGGACAGATGAATTAATGGAGAGACCGATGGATTGATAAAAGGATGGGCAGTTAGATGCATCCATGGATGGACAGGAGGATGAGGGATTGAATTGATAGATAGATTAATGAATGAAAGGGTGAATGAACGGAAAAATGTTTGGCCTAATATATGGACAAATAGATTCAATTAAATTTTATTTGTATAGCACTTTTAACAATGGTCATTGTCGCAAAGCAGCTTTATAGAATCAAAAGAAAAGCATAGAAATGGATAAATGGACAGACAGATGATAGGTGGATGGACCAGTTGCCATATGGAAGGATAGCTGGATGTTTGGATGGACAGATGGATGGATGGAGTAGGGATAGATAAGTGTTGAGTCATTTGTCTAGACAGCTAGACAAACTTATTAACAGATGAAAGGATGGTCAGCTGGACGGATACATGGAGAGAGATTGATAAATGGACAGAGGTGTTGATGGAGATGAAGTGGTGGATGGATGGAAAGATGGTTGCATGGAAGAATTGAAGAAAAGATGGATGGAAGGGTAGATGGAGGAAGGAAAGGAGATAAATGAAAGGATTCATGGAAGGGTGGATAGCTGGAAGATGGGTAGATGCATGGAAGGAAAATGGATGAATGAATGCATGGAAGCACAGATGGATGGATGAATGGATGATTGGTGTATGGAAGCACAGATGGATGGATGGAGGCACATATGGATGGATGAATGGATGATTGGTGTATGGAAGCACAGATGGATGGATGGATGGAGGCACATATGGATGGATGAATGGATGGATGGATGGATGGATGGATGGATGAATGTATGCAGGCACAGATGGATGGATGGAAGGCGGATGGATGGATGAATGGAAACACAGATGGATGGATGAATGGAAGCACAGATGGATGGATGAATGGATGGATGGATGCAAGCACAGTTGGATGAATGGATGGATGGATGGATAACGTGACATTCTAGTCAGTCGAAGCTCTGTGTATTGTAGCTTGCTCTGTGACTCATCTCCCTCTCAATAAATGATCTGTGGCCTTCATTAGCTTTCTCTCTCTCTCTCTCTCTCTCTCTCTCTCTCTCTCTCTCTCTCACACACACACACACATACACACACACAGTCTTGCACAGCAAGTGCCAGGGATCAGACGCTTTGTCATGATCCATTTGCACTGTGCTAATGCTAAATTAACCGCTTCACTGAGGCTTGTTCTTATCCAGTTAGTTCCTGAGGACTAGTTAACGCTAACTCTTTAGTCAACCGAGTCAGCGGTAATATTTATCTGAATAAATGAGACAGAAAATGTCAGGGATGTGTATGTTATACATATAAGTTTACTCTTATGACGTTTGCTTTGGTCCTTAAGACACTGGAAATGTTTGTGTGTGAGTCAAAACATTTCAACTACAAATTATAGCACACAATTTACTGGCTTGCTACGCTTGTCATTTGACACACGCTTGACAACCCGCTGCCCTGTCGTTTCTCCTTAGTGTAAAGTCCAGAGAGAGGACATCACAGAGAGAGAGAGAGAGAGAGAGAGAGAGTGTTGACGCAATGCCCGGCGAGCTGCTGCCTCTGCACTGAGTTAATGTACAGCAGTAATCAGCCGCAGCACATCTGCGCTAACCTTGCTGGAAGATTCCATCATGATCGCATCATGTTTGCTCGGCCCTGATTTATGCTCTGCGAGTGCGTCCGCTGCAAAACCCTGGCCACTAATAAATCAGTTTTTATGCCAGTTCCAGACTCTTGGAAGGTTGCCGGCAGTCGCAGTGACGCACGCCTTCTGACTTTTTCCGAGGTGGCGGACGGCGAGGCACGTGTCAGGCATTTACGATTAGCAAGCTGAAATTGTGGCAGAAGATATCCGTCCGTAAAAAAAAAAAAAAAAAAAAAGTTACCGTCTCGGACGTGTAGTAAAGCCGAGTGGGTGAACGGAAATAAATCAGTGATGAATGAGTGTAAAAACCATGCAAGCACCTTGCAATACACACACTTTCTAGGGGGTGTGTTACGCTGGGAGAATTTCTCCTCAAAATATCATTAATCAACTGTTTAAACACACACCAAGGAAATATTGTCTTTACGCTCGTATCCCAGAATCGTTTCGATTCTGAAGCTTGAAGTTAGAACTAGTACAAGAATTTAATCTCATCGCCATCTATACCGCATCTATATTCTGTATACAGGGGCGGGGAGAGGCTGGAGCCTATCCCAGGAGACGCCAGCGCATGAGGCGGGGTACACCTTGGACGGGGTGCCAATCCGTCGCAGGGCGCACACACACACATACACACACACATACACACACACACCACACTCACACACTATCGGCAATTTGGGAACGCCAATTAGCCTAATCTGCATGTCTGTGGACTGTGGGAGGAAACCGGAGTACCTGGAGCAAACCCACCAAACACAGGGAGAACATGCAAACTCCACGCACACAGACCCTGAGGCCGGTATTGAACCTGGACCCTGGAGGTGCAAGACGTCACTGTGGCGCCCCAAGAATTTTGTCTTTTTTAAAGAACAATTTAAACTGTAAATTATTCATTTTACAGTGTGTTGAGGAACGAACCAATATGGCAGCCGTGTGTGTGTGTGTGTGTGTGTGTGTGTGTGTGTGTGTGTGTGTGTGTGCGTGCGTGTTGGAGATGACTTGAGGTCGACAGCTGCGGTCCTCCACAGGCCCCGACTCCCCCTCAGTGTCTCAATCTGAGCTCGGTTGTAACACACACGCACACACACACATACGCACAGCACTTCTGTAAAACGCGCAATTTATTTTTGGTGATATGCTGATTTACAAGCCTACAGATCAGTAAGTGCAGATTAGCCTCTCTGGCATGTAGCACCGAATCCAAGATGGCCGCCCAAACACTGCGAGGCTGCAGCGCCTGAAACGAACGAATAAACAAAGCGAATCCGTCAAACGATGAATTCATTATTAATTAAATAATAGGTTTGCTCTCAGCGGAACATCCTGAACTCTTGAATAGTTTATGACTGAACGGCGACGGCGGCTTGAATGACTTTTGTTAGAGCAACAAACACTACGTTTAAACAAACAAGTTAGCAAACATGAGATTTTCTTTCTTTTTTCTTTCCTTCTTGCTCACACAATAATAATCTCATAACCCTGTGTCATATCTTTCTGAAGTGTAATCATTTCTGACTACGGCATTTCTTTCTGTAAGTAGTGTATAAGTAAGAGATAATGCCTAAAAAAAGCAGCCAGCTAACGAAGGCAGAAGCTAGCTAACAAGCACAACTAGCCAGCTAGCTTGCTAACTACTGTAGCAAAGATATTTAAAGATCAGGATATGGTGTGGCTATTTTTAAATATTTTTGTGAAGTTAAATATGTAGCATACTGTAGCTTACTCATGTGTGTGTGTGTGTGTGTGTGTGTGTGTGTGTGTGTGTGTGTGTGTGTGTGTGTGTGTGTGTTTTACATAAACACACTGTAAAAGCCAGGAATGATGTATGAGCGAACTAGCTAGCTAAGTTACCTCAACTGTGATTTTTAAATCACATACATGTGTCACTCACCTACTTAACTAAAAACAAATGACCTTCACAGATGTTTATATGCTCTGTTAAAGTGATGATTATGCTTTTAATTTGTTTTGTCAAATTTTTATGTGACACGTATCTGAAGGTTTTAAAAACAGCTAACTCTGATTAGCTTCGCTGTTACTATGGTTACGATTTTAAGCTCGTCCGTCTCAGTGTGTCCTTTCTGCCTGTCAGTCACACTGAAGTAGGCGTGGCCTCTGTGTCTCTCTGATTGGGTTCCACCCAAGATGATGTTATAAAACGAGCGAGTCGTTAACTATATTTCCCAGAATCCCAGGATCCGTTTACTTAAAGTCACGCTAATGGCTGCAAATGGACGTGTCCAGTAGCCGGTAGGTTAGTTCCCTCTCTGTGTTTGTGTTGTGGCTTCCTGACTGCTGCACACGTTTCCCATCAATCCCCCCCCCCCCCTCCAACCCCCAACACCCCCCCCACAACTCAGCTGGACCAACACTCGGTCTCCTCACAGGGGTTTCCATGGCAACAGGGCCGATCTATAGGATCCTGCCCGAGGATAAGAGAGGAGGAAAGAGGAGGAGTGGAACAAAATGTGTTCTTTGTGTGTGTGTGTGTGTGTGTGTGTGTGTGTGTGTGTAAGCACAAATCAGCTAAAGTGCAATTGCGTGGGGCAGCTATGCTAATTGATCCTCACATTCCTATTTTCTTCCCTGAGTGTGACTGTGTGTGTGTGTGTGTGTGTGTGTGTGTGTGTGTGTGTGTTTCTCACTATGTTCCTGTCATTTTTTTTTTTTTTTTGCAGCTATTTCGTGAGGTGCGGATTATGAAGGCTCTTCGTCACCCCAATATAGGTACACACACATACTTGTGCACACACACACACACACGCACACACAGACAGAAACATACTCTGGTAAGCGCTATGTGACATACACATGCACACATAAACATCCGTCTGTCTACGTTTCACCTGTTTGTTTACCTGTCTACCTCTCTGTCTGGCTGTTTGTCTGCATTTTTCATGTCTCTCTGCCTGTCTGTCTGTCTATTCGGGTGCATTTTACCCGTATGCTCATCTACATTTTCCTTGTCTGTCTGCCTGTCTACATTTTACCTGTTTCTGTCTGCTAGTCTGTTTGTCTACATCTTAAGTGTATGTCTGTCTGTCTAGATTTTAACTGTTTGCCTATTTATATGTTTACATTTTACCTGTCTGTCTGCCTGCCTGTCTGTTTACATTTCTGTCTGCATGCCTGTTTATCTGTCCACATTTTATCCGTCTGTCTACATTTTTACCTGTCTGTCTGCCTGTCTGGACATATTTTACCTTTATTTTTAATCTTTACTACTATTATTTCTGTTTTGCTTTCTCTCCATTTTTTTGCATCTATCTATCTATCTATCTATCTATCTATCTATCTATCTATCTATCTATCTATCTGTCTATCTGTCTGTCTGTCTGTCTGTCTGTCTCAATCCATCTATCAATCTATCTGGTTAGCTCTCTGTCAGTATATCTGTCTCTCTACCTGTCTGTCCATCAGCAAGCTCTGTCTGTTTGTCTGTCTGTCTGTCTGCTCATCTGTCCATCACCTAGACTCTGTTTGTCTGTCTGTCATGATTTCCGCATTTATTTAGTTTTAACCAGTTTATTTGTCATGTTCCAGTGCACCTGTTTGAGGTGATCGAGACTGAGAAAACACTTTACCTAGTCATGGAGTACGCCAGCGGGGGTAAGCGTCTGAATCACCATGCGGAGCGAGACGTTTATAAGCCGAACTGAAGCATTTACACCTGCATTATTACGCACTGTCACTAAAACAGAGATGTTTTATTAGGTGAGGTGTTTGACTACCTGGTGTCTCATGGGAGAATGAAGGAGGTTGAGGCGAGAGCCAAATTCAGACAGGTGAGTCTGCGCTCTGGCGATGTACTTCTTTAAATCTCTGTAATATAAAATAAATGGAAAGCTTTGAGACCTGCTGGGTGGCAACTGTTGTGTCGCGTCACGATCCAGACTTCAGTGTCGCTTTGGTAACAATTCTGAACGACGCTTAATATCCCCCTGACCTTGTCTCGAGTCTTAGTTCTCTGTTGTTTGTGTGCAGATCGTCTCGGCTGTTCATTACTGTCATCAGAAGAACATCGTTCACAGGGATCTCAAGGTAAACTCAGACAGACATACATCCAAGAACCTCAGTCAGACACCGAATAACGGTTTTGCTTAGCGCTTTCTGGCACCGGGCGTAAATGCAAGCTCCGTAGAATAGAATGTATGATTGGCTAGTTTTAATAACGATACATGGCTTGCTAGTGACTATTGACTTTACCTGGCTAGTGACTAATTAGTTTTAACTTGGCAATGGATTTTAGATACATAGTAAAACAGTTTACCTAGAATTAGTCAACTTGCTCAGATACATTCAAATAGTTCGACAACCGTACAGTTAGTATAATAAGCTGGCTAACAACAACAGGAAACTATTAGTCTAGCTCTAGATTTTTTACTGTTTTTCCGTTTACTGAGTATGTTTTTCTTTCTTTCTTTCTTTCTTTCTTTCTGCAGGCGGAGAATCTGCTGCTCGACGCCGACTCCAATATCAAGATAGCGGATTTTGGCTTCAGTAACGAGTTCACATTGGGGAATAAGCTGGACACGTTCTGCGGCAGCCCGCCCTACGCTGCGCCCGAGCTCTTCCAGGGCAAGAAATATGACGGGCCCGAGGTGGACATTTGGAGTCTTGGTGTCATCTTGTACACGCTGGTTAGCGGCTCGCTGCCCTTCGACGGACAAAACCTCAAGGTCAGGGGTCAGATCGGAATTTATCTAGACACCTCCCTAGAATCTAATTCACCTGCTGCAGGTTCTTGAACGCCATGTTGCATGTGTGTGTTGCAGGAGCTGCGTGAGCGTGTGCTCAGAGGGAAGTATCGAGTGCCCTTTTACATGTCCACTGACTGTGAGGGGATCCTGCGCAGGTTCCTTGTGCTCAACCCCAGCAAGCGCTGCACACTGGAGGTACACATGTGTATATATACACACACACACACACACAGTTGAGTCCTGGTGACCTTCTTCAGCTGAACCTCTTATCTGTTGCTCCACAGCAAGTGATGAAGGACAAGTGGATGAACACAGGGTACGAAGGCGATGAACTGAAGCCTCACACGGAGCCGGTGGAGGACTACAGTGACCCCACCCGCATCGGTGAGCACACACACACACACACACACACACGCACACACACATGACAGACCAACACCTGAGCCATGCTAGAGGATACTCCGGATACTCACCTCCCACATTTTAGGTTCTTTTCACTCTTGCATTTGCGCCATGACTTTGTTCCTTTTGAAACCTGATATTTTTTTATGCTTTTCCGGGATGTTTTCATTGTAGTTTTTTAGTCTGTCTCGGAGTCAGCAGGAATGTTCCACCCTCCTCCTGTAACATCTTTCTTTCTCTTTATATCTCCGTAGAGGTGATGGTCGGGATGGGTTTCACTACAGACGACATCAAAGATGCGTTACTCAATCAGAAATACAACGAAGTCACCGCGACTTACCTTCTCCTGGGTCTGAAGACCGAGGTTCGACAAGCACACACTCGCGTTCTCACATCCAGACGCACACTATAGGTTTAGCATTGTTATTTTCTTTCTTCCCTCCATGACACGCCTGCGGTTGTGTTCGCAGGACGGCGCGGAGTCCCGTGTGAGCGGCAGCATGACGCTGCCGAGGGTGAGGCCGAGCCCGATCACCAACGGAACAAACAAACACTCCTCCACTGCTGCTGCCTCTTCGTCATCCTCCTCCTCTTCCTCTCATGGCAAGACGCAGCGCAGCGCCTCCACTTACCACCGCCAACGACGGCACAGCGACTTCTGTAAGAGACACACCCTAAAGATTTAACTAGGTTCAGAACCCAGACTTATTGGTGCTCCTAACAGTTTATAATTTAAGATATTTTCAACAAATTTCCTACACATAAAATAAATGTATGCGTTTTCAGTCTAAACAGATGCTCAGACCTTCTGCTCTCTAGCCAAACTCCTCCAGATTCTCCCTGGGGATAGTCAGGCACGCCCAGGCCAGATGAGAGATGTAATCACTCACTCTAGTCCTTGGTCAACCCTGGGGACTTCTCGCCACTGGACATGCCTTAGACATCTCCCAAGGGATGCAGAGGATCAGTTCTATTCAGATCACTCTATTCTGTTTCAAGCTCCTCCTGAATGTCCGAGCTCCTCGTCCATCATCTCAGGCCACCCTGTGAAGGAGATTCATTTCCCCCGCTTTTTTCTGTCTTTCTGACCTCAGTCTTTCGGTCATGACCCAAAGCGCGTGATCCTAGGTGAGAGTTGGGATACAGATCGATGTTACTATATCGGACACCCTCCATCCTGTGGCTGCACCTAGAAATTTTGTCCATGAAATTCATGAGCAAGGGACATGACAAAACACAAGTTGGGCAACACATGAGCTCCTTTGAGGGTCCATTGTTCTGGGGCCGGGATGGAAATACGCGCTGCTTTTCCTGAGTCCAGGGTTCGACTAACTTCTGGTCTGTCTCCTCCGCCATCCTGTCCCTGAATGTCCCTTTGTGGAAGCGCATTTTCCTAGCCAATCAGGATGCAGATCAGAAATAGCTGGGGGGGAACCAATTTTTTTCAGTTTTACAAAGGTTTTGGAATATGAAAAGAAAAATATGACAGGCATGACGACTCGCATTAAACACACAACCCTGTTTGTGCGTGTTTGTTTCAGGCGGTCCGAGTATGCCGGTGATGCACCCAAAGCGCAGTCCCACGGGTGGGGCCGACCGCGAGCTACGCGAGAGCCGCATGCCCCCACGCAAGGCCAGCTGCAGCGTGATGGGCAGCCGCAGCCTCCCGCCCTCCAGCCCCATGGTCAGCACCGCCAACAACCCAAACAAAGCCGAGATCCCGGATCGGCGGAAAGACATGACCGCCACCACTGTAAGCTGGAGACAGACGAAAGAGAGATAGAGAGGAGAGCTAGGGTCAGAAAGACGACCGTGTTTACGTCATTCTTTTATCTTTTTTTTTTTTTTTGAAAACCCGAAAATTGTTGCTATTGTTGTTTTCAGAGTGTTGTGACATCTGTAACATCTGAAGTTTGACAATGAGATAAAGAATGGAGGAATAGAAATAGGCAGAATCACATGGTCTGAACACAACCTCAGTGTGTGTGTGTGTGTGTGTGTGTGTGTGTATGTGTGTGTGTGTAGAATAACATCCCTGGCAGTGCGATGACACGCAGGAACACATACGTTTGTACAGACCGGCCCAGCACGGACAGACAGTCTCTACTTCAAAACGGCAAGGAGAACAGGTAACACACACCTGCACACACACACACACACTTTAGCATGATGCGTTGTGTTGGGAATACAGCGGTACCTTGGCATACAAACGCCCTCAGCATATGAAGCACTTTTGGCATACGAGTGACTGAACTGAGCCGAATTGGATGCCAGCTAAAACTTGAAGAGAGTTTCGTGTTTTTTGGCATTTTGTGCAAGATTTAGTGAAGACACAGCACCATGTGTCCAAAGAATGTTTGCAAGGATGGTAGCAAGAAGAAAAGAGAGCCGTTTTCAGTTAAAAGTGAGGTTTAATGTCTATTTACTTAATATTTTACTTCATTCACACGTCTTTTCTAAATGTTTTGATTGTTTCATATGGAAAATTGATTATATTGTTGGAAATTGGTAATATAGGTCATATTTTTGTCTGGCTGGAACGGATTATCTTCATTTACACTATTTCCTATGGGACAATGCGATTCACAGTACGACATTTCGACTTAAGAACTCGCCTCCGGAACGGATAAAATTTGTATCTAACATGAATAAAACAATAAAACAGTGTATAAAGTAATCTTTTTCTCTCTCTCTGTCTCTCTACAGCTCTCTGTCCCACCGTCTCCCCCCCGCCTCTCCCTCCACTCTCAGTATTTCCGGAGCGGGAGCGTCGTCCTCCTCGTCCTCGGCGGATCGGTGTAGACTGACGAGGGGTTCCACCATCCGCAGCACGTTCCACGGCGGGCAGCTCCGGGAGCACGTGCCTTCCGCCTACGGGCCGCCTCCCACCTCGCCCACGCTCAGCCACGACGCCACGCTGCCGGCGCACGGCCGCTCCAGAGCAACGGCCAACCTGTTCAGCAAGATCACCTCCAAACTCACACGCAGGTACCCTACACACACACACACACACACACACACACACAGCGTCTTATATCTGCCGTTGTTCAGTCTCTACCTATACCTAGCATGTTCTTGTTACTTAACTTATTAGCATCTTAGTAGACACTAGCTAGTATCCGTGTTTCCCAGTTGCCTAGCTACAATGGTTTATTGACTAAATGATCCACGCCAGCCGAAACAAATCAATTAAACGACCGTATTCATGAATTTGTTTCCTCTGATTGTTGTTTGTTCTTTCTGAAAGGTGCAGCGTTGGAAAAGTGTGTACGTTATCTAGTGTTTCAGTGCCATGTGTAGCAGCAGTGCTGGTTGTATTCTCTTTGCTCTGCGTGTGTGTGTGCGTGCGTGTGAGAACTTTATACTAAAACATCGCTAGTCTATAGTGCTGCTTCTCTGCCCCACTCTGCTGCTCCTGTCCCTGCTCCTCTTCTCTCTTACCTTTTTTAACATCTCTCTCTCTCTCTGTCTCTCTGTCTCTCTCTCACTCAGGGTCAATCTCGACCCCTCTAAGAGGCAGGGTTCTAATAAGTCAGTATCGGGTTGCACTCTTCCACAGGGATCCAAAACAGTTAGTAAGTTCCTGTGTCTCGCTCTCGCCTGTCTGCCTGCGCATCTGCCTGCCTGTCTGTCTGTCCCCTGCATGCGTCTCTCTCTCTCTCTCTCTCTCTCTCTGTTAGACTATGTGTGTGCGCATGAGTGTGTGGGTGCATGGACAACAGTGCATGCATCTGGATTTGTGTGTGTGGGGTAGGGACCAAATGTCCTTCCACTGAGGAGGAGACTGACCTTGTGGGGACTTAAGGTTTGCAGAAGGTTTTCTATGTGTAAGTATGTGTGTGTGTGTGTGTGTGTGTGTGTGTGTGTGTGTGTGTGTGTGTGAGGGTGGGAGGGGGGTGGTGGTAGGGGGATGGTTGGGATGGGGTTGGGGGGTGTTTGACCATGACGGACATCCTGTTTCGTTCTCTGGAGTGATGCTGCATTGCGCCTGGTTTTGTCCCGAGTCCTGTGGCACGGTTACCTTCCTGAAATGGTCCGGATTGTTCAGAATTCTTAAACGTGTCCTTTGGTTTTTCAGGGTCGCAAATGAACCTGAGAGAGTCGGCCGACCTTCGCTCTCAGGGTGAGCCCCGTCTCCGCACCGGTTAATCAAAAGTTCAAAAGCTTCAGTTTTTAATCTTACACGTGTTTTTCTCTAATAGCTTCCACTAATTTATTGGAATAATCTGTTCATCTCTATCTGTCTCTCTCTCTCATGTCTGTCTCTCTGTCTCTCTGTCTCTCTCTCAGTTGCCATCTATTTGGGAATCAGAAAGCGGCCGAGCCCCGGCTCGGGGGAGGGGGCTGGGATGTGAGGCCCCGCCCCCCACGCGCTCCCGCCGAGTTGGTACTGGCCGTGCGCGATGCAGCGAGGGGGTGCGGCTGCAGCCACGAGCCTCTGGGGTCGAAGGTCACGTTCCAGGGGGAGGTGTGTCAGCTGAGCGTGCACCCCGCACGCCTCTGGGAGGCTCCACTAGCATTCACTCACATCGCGTCAAAGATCTACAAAGGGGTGGAGCTCTGAGCAAACGGGGGGAGGGGCCCAGACCCGAGACGCCTCATTCCCCCTCCTTCCTGAACTGTCTTGGCTCTGCCCACATCTGGCTGCATAAGCTGGAAAATTGCTCCACGCCCACCGCCAGCTGTCACACCCCCCCGATATGCACATCCAGAGAGACACGAAGATGTGTGGTCACACAAACAGTGCAAATGTACACACACACACACACACACACACACACACACACACACAAATCCTCTAAGCAACCTCATCCACAGGACCTGGATTGATTCCAGAGTAGTATTTTTTAATCTCGTTCAGCTCATGAAGTAGTTTGATTCTATTCTCAGCACCATTCCGCATTTTTGTTTGTCTTTCAATTGTTCTTTGTCTGTTGTGTTGCCTGCGCACTTCCCATTTCATCTTATATCATTTACCCCCCCCCCCCCCCCTCATCCTCCCTGAAACCCTTTCCCGTGGCTAGACTCGAGTCCTACTAATCAACACTTTCCAACAATATATAACGGATACTTATCAATTTGTCAAATCTTAAAACAGTGTAAAATCATCGGTTTATAATAAGACGTCTAGGGGAAGATGTTGCAAGCTGTAAAACTTGCAGATGCAGAGTCTTAAAAGTCTTAATATCCAGTTCATTCAAAAAATTGTCACGATCCAAAAAAGATATACAAATGGAGAAAACTTTCATTCCCGATTTTTTTTTTTAAAGAAGTTCCTTTAATAAACATTTATTTATTGAGTCCCTTAGAGAAAAATGTGACACATAAGCAGCAAGTGTTACTGCTTTACATCAACCAATCACAGACTGACACCAGATGAGTGAGCGTGAGTCAGACACGTCCTGTTGGAGCGTCTCTGCTTTAGGAAATACGTCCGCGTTTATGCGGCACACTCTCAGCTCCCCGGGGAGCGACACACCAGATGGGGTTTCTCTCTTAGCTGGATAAGTTAAAGTAACCTCCATGCTGAAACGTAAAATATGAAAAATATATTGAAACATTTCGAATTTTGTGCTAATTTCTTCTCCATCACGGTCATAATCATGGCATTTATCAGGAGAAAAGAAGGTGACCATCTCAAGAATATGGGATGGTGATCAAGTTTGGCTGTGACCTCTTAAAAACCATTATAAAATGTAATGTTAATGAGAAATCCAACAAAGAATCTGTAACACGTCTAGACCTGAAGCCAGTTTTTACAGTAACATATACGATGGCATAGTCAGCTAATGTTCTACTCAAACACAAAAAATACAACCTAAAATTCTACCCTAAACATTGTTGAGCAATGACAAAAGACAATTAGTCCAGCTCTGAAGCTCAAACAGAATGTGATTGGTTGATCATCGTCCCCCTAACCCTCTTCCCCACCTCACCCCGTTTTTACCTCAAGGCATCACAGTTCACAGTGGGAATCCCGTCCTGAGTGTCTCCCTTTTGCCATGAAACACCCACCGGCGGTGGATCAGGTTGTATCTTGGGTGCGTCTGATTGCTACTTTAACAAACATTCTCACCGGGATCTTTTCCCGAAGCTAAACAATCCGGAATTAGATCTCAAATGTTCCAAGTCGAGTTTCTGGATGAGTTCCTGTTCAACACCGTCGCCAGTGCGGAAAGCAAGTTCCTGTGTACGGATCTTTTGATCTTAGCAGAATAATTTGATCAGTAGCTTTCGATTGATCAAGCCACGCCCCAAAAGTGGGTACCTTAGAAGAGTGACTAAAAATTTTTTAAATAGGACCTATGGTAAAGATGGGGTTTAAAAAAATTCGATTCATGGCAGTTCATGAATCACCATGCTGACTGATTTTTCGTTCAATTAATTTAAAATTTATATGTGTAAATTTGTGCATTTGAGGTGGTACAAGGCTGCCATTCCTGTATAATCCTGCAGGTGGTGCATTTTAACGTATTCACACAGAGCAACATTCTTAGCAAACTATTTGTTTAGAGTTGCAACAAAATCTGAAACAAAAAATTACATTGGGAATCTGGATATTTCTAAAATCGCGATACTTACAGAATCGCAATACGAATCAAATCGGCACCCAGGGATCGTGATAGAATCGTATCGGGTGACCCCTTGGTAATTCCAATCCGTACTGACCGGGATGGTTCTGGTGTTTATTGAAACGTTAAAAACCTTTAAAAGTTCCTACGTTATAATTAAACTTATTTCTTGAATAGGTTCTTGAGCAGGAATGCAGTGCTGCCCTTCCACCATGAATGTTCTCGATGATCAGAGTATAGAATTAAAAAGTCAAATGTATGAAATGGTTATGCCTAGCACTTCATATGATTCTGTGTGCGGCAACAAACCTGAGCGAACTGTACTAGATTACTTCGGGATTTCAGGCGACAACCTGAAGCAGGGCTAGAACGGAATAAGCGCCGCCCGTTTGAGGAAGCGCACCGTAATTAAGATAAAAGTCCGTCATTTTCTTGTAGCAAATCAAATTCTGAGAGAAGATGACGAGTCATGGTGTAAAGAATGATGCTCGAGTTTCCGCTATTCTGACTCGAAAGCACGAGCTACGATTGAAATGTGACAGGGTGTGTTAACGGCTCCCGTAGTCCTACACACCCAGACGTGGTCAGGTTCAATAATAAACTTGGCTTTGTCATTTTCTTGTAGCAAATAACCGCAGAAAATGACCGAGCGAGGATAGTAAGCGGTGCTCGCATCTGATCTGTCTCCGTCGTAACAGGAAGTCGTTCTGTTCCTACCTGATCTCAAGCGAACCCTTAACACAACCTGAGAAACCTCCTCAGCTTCATGCACACACACACACACACACACACACACACACACACACACACACACACACACACATCAGCTTTAGCAGTTCAGGGAGCAGTTTGTGGTTTTTCGTAGTCGTGAGTGGAACTGCGTTTGCAGTGAAAATGTTAACTGTTTTAGATGTGTACTGTGTTTTGAGCTGAGCTTCGGAGTGGAAGGGGTGGAGCCTATTTCTGGCAAATTAGGACATTTTGTAAAGGTCTAGAAAAATTACAAACTGCACCTTTAACTTTTAGAAATATGTGCCATATAGCGTACAAGCTTATTTGTCCTCCATGCGTTTTTTTTTTTTTTTGTTGTTGTTGTTAATTAACTCATTCTTTCCATCTTCAGTTTGTTTTCCACATCTGCGTTCTGGCACACGGTGTATTCGATGTAAGAGCAAGGAAAAAACGACAACTAAAACATGCTCTCCCGCTGAAAATCCCTCGGGTCATCGTCCTGTCTGCTCCGTGATTGGACTCCTGTAACGGAGACGCTCTCTGTGGTTCCACAGAGCGGTGTGCGAAGAAGGAGCCGTTTGAGCTGTTCGGATCCGGACGTCCCGGGGTTATCTGTTATCTGTTAAACGTGTGTTTTTAGACCTCTGTGCACTCACTCAGTCGCTCAGTCACTCAGTCACTCACTCGCTTCGACTTGAATCAGCTGCATCCCACGGCTCTGCCACCAGGGGGCACTACTGTCTTAAATGTGAACACTTCGATTTGTGGATATTTGCACAGGTACTTAATTTATTTTCTAGGATAATTATCTTGGGAAGAAAGAAAAAAAAGAAGAAGAAGAAGAAAATACACGATTTATATCAGTCGGAGCCTGACTGCATATAAATGTGAAGATAACGATAACGATGATATTAATATGACTATAGTATTTATCTTAGACCTCCAGGTTAATTTCTAGCTAGTGCAGAACTCCTCTGCTAGCTCTCCAGAACCTTCTGTGTGTGGTGAAGATTTAAAAAGAAAAAAACTAAAAGTAACCTGCAGTCCTGCATGACACCGGAAGAGAGAAAGACAGAGAGAGAGAGAGAGAGAGAGAGAAATGAAAAGTCGTTACAGGGAGAGAATGAGAGAGGACGTATGTGTCTGCGTAACAGGGTTTGCAGGGATGTGCGAGTGTGTGCGTGCATGTGTCCGTGTGCGAGTGCATGTGTGCGAGCATGAGCAACCAGACAGAGAGAGAGAAACCGTAGCTGTGTATGAGTATGTGTGTGTGTGTGTGTGAGAGAGAGAGAGAGAGAGAGAGTGTGTTAGAGTGTGTGTGCGCTGAGACGGCATGGCATTTCTCATAAAGCATTATTCTAATATGCAATATGATGGGAGAACTGATAAGAAACAGAGACAAATAAAACGAAGAGATTCAGGCAGTTTGCCATGAGATTGTCGTTTGGAGTTTTTTTTTTTTTTTTTGGTTCCCCAGAAGTCTGTGTGCCTCTGGTCAAAATGAGAGAAATGGAAAGGAAAGAAAAAAAAGATCTGGAGAGAAATAAAACTTCACTGATGTTGACATCCTTGTGTGTCCAAGTTGTCCATTTATTTTTAGCGAGAGAGCGAGAAAAGCTTAAAAAAGAAATTTCACTAACAGGTTTGTGTCGATCGGACTGGAGACTCCAGCCATAACAAAATGTGCTGTTAATCTAGAAACGCTAACGTGTTCGAACACAAACCTATAATTTGCAGCCGCGCGTCTCTCAGAGTTCCTGTCATCGGAAATGAATGAACATCTTCGTATCAGTCAGGATGAAGAATTCATCAGAAGTGTTGTATAGGTATACTACAGGGTGGGTGAAAAATAACTAGTTATTAAAAATCGTTAATAAAGTCCATATTACTAATACAAATTGTACATGAACTTCATTACATAGGAAAAAGAAAGCGAATCTTAAAATTTCCACATTAACGTCATTATGGTGGCATCAACCAGTTTCCTGCCTCCAAGTCATCCAATATTTTCCAGGCTGTTGGCTGGAATGATATGAACCTCATGAATGACCTCCAAGAAGTCGAAATCTCACTCTGTGTGATTTTTTTCCCCCTGTCTGGTTACGCAAAGAAGGTGTACGGGACAAAGCCGCGCACACTGGAGGACTTGGATGCAGTACATGTACAGTACAGAGCAAAAGTTTGGACACCCCTTCTCATTCAGCGAGTTTTCTTTCTTGTGTTCTTTGTTGTGTTCTTCAGCCCAAACGCGTCTCTTCTGCTTGTTGCGTGTCCTTAGCAGTGGTTTCCTAGCAGATCTTCTACCATGAAGGCCTGATTCACACAGTCTCCTCTTAACAGTTGTTCTAGAGACGTGTCTGCTGCTAGAACTCTGTGTGCCATTGACCTGCTCTCTGATCTGAGCTGCTGTTAACCTGCGATTTCTGAGGCTGGTGACTCGGATGAACTTATCCTCCGCAGCAGAGGCGACTCTCGGTCTTCCTTTCCTGGGCCGGTCCGCATGTGAGCCAGTTTCTTTGTAGCACTTGATGCTTTTTTGTGACTGCACTTGGGGACACTTTCAAAGTTTTTCCAAATTTTCGGACTGACTGACCTTCATTTCTTAAACTAATGATGCCACACGTTTTTCTTTACTTAGCTGCTTTTTACTTGCCATAATACAAATTCAAACTCTTTGAATGAGAAGGTGTGTCCAAACTTTTGGTCTGTACTGTACATGTATCACTTGTTTCAATAAATTTGTATAAGAAGTATGGACCATTTTTATTATTACCATTTTTTAAATTCCTAGTAACTTTTCACCCACACTGTTACAAAAATCTCTGAAAATATTGGAATGCCAAGGCCAATCGTTGAGATCAGAAGATGCATATGACATGCTACTCTAGCAATGAAAAGTGAGGACAGGAAATCGATTATGAACCCTTAAATGAAATGTTATAATCAAATGGTATTACAGAACATAATATTAGAAATGAGCGTTATCCAAAGGGACATGTGGACAATCTTTGTATAGGTTAGTTCTTGGTAGTGGAACGTGGACTTTATTTTCACCAATAGATGGTGTAGAATGCACATCTTGAACTGTTTTAAGCTTGTGAGCATGGAAAAACCACAGAATACCCATTGAGATTGACGGTCAAGGACAAGACAGACAGGTATGTTTCATGGGGTTCACTTTTATTGAATCACAATTTGACTGATTGACTTTTTACAACCAAAGTTCAAATTGAGGCGAAACTGAGACGCTAGGCGTTTTGCACCAGCGCCAGGAATCTGATCCCAAGATGACACAAGCCGTACAGTGGACACAAACCGGATGTCAAGGAAAGAAAGAAGGGGTAAAGAAAAACAAAACCATGTCAAGCAGTCTCTCATAGTGCAGGAGAACCCTCCATGTGCTGCCCGAATGATGATATTGGTGTAAAAAAGAAAGGAAAATAAAAGTAAACAGGAGTTTGCCTCTTTACTTCTGGGCAGGGATCATGCTGTCAATGGCTTCTCCTTTCTCCAGCTTCTTCTCCATGTCAATCATGAGCTTGACACCGTCAACGACGCACTGCACCTGCTCTACCTCGGAGGAACCGATACGGTCAGCGTTGGAGATGTCGAACACTCCACCCACAGAGGCAGTGTCCACACCACCTGAGGAGGAAAGGCGATACAAAATGTTTCTTTCCAAAAAGATGCTTTAAGTTTACAGCTTGAGAACTTTATCATGCTTACATCATTTATCAGGTCACACTGCACCACAGCTTAATTCCAGAAAGAAAACTTGTCTGTTTTACTACATTTGGTGGTACTACAGCTCCCGTGGTATTCTTAACTCATCCAACATTGTAACATGCTCATTTGGTTTCTGTTTTAATAAATACAAATGAATGCACGTGCCTGTGCCACGCTTCTGAAGGCGCAGTCTGGACAGGATCTCCTCAAATTTGGCGTGCTGGCTGAGTTTGGGCAGTTTGACATGGACACCACCACGGAGACCAGTGCCCAGGTTGGAGGGGCAAGTGAGGATGAAGCCCAGATGCTCATTCCACATGAAGCCATGGTTGTGCTTCTTAAACACTTCCTCAATCTGGCATTGGAAAGAAAAGAGCAAGCGTTTTCACAGGATGTATGAAGACCTTGGTACCTTTCAAATATGTGTTTTAGCCTTAGCATAGGTTGGAGTATACCATACAGTGTTTGAAACAGGAAAAGAAAAATCTGGTAAGTATCAGCACATTCCAGTGGATAGCTATGTGTGTTTCACATACTTTGGCCAGGCCAACGCAGAAGCGTCTGAAGACCTCTTTCATGTTGCCACCCTTCTGCATGGAGATGACACGGAGGTGGTCCTCCTCGTTCACCCAGACCAGGAAGGTCTTATCATCGTTGTGCCTGAAGGATAAAGAAATCAATATCCCGAATGATTACCAAGAACATTGGTGACCGAGTGCAGGCAAGGTCAAGTACTATTGTACTACAAGACAACAAGAGAACAAGGCACAGTAAAGGATATGGCAGTGTACACAGTTCTAGGGTAAATCAAGTGCAAAGAATTTAATATACTACAATATAAATCTATTGCTGTGTGACAATTTCATGCTGCTTGGCACCCGTATTACATTTTGTACAGTAACACAGTACAGTGTTTTGTGTATCATGTATAGGATATACCTTCTACGACTAACCTCTGTCATTGA
Organism: Clarias macrocephalus; assembly: GCA_011419295.1. Lineage (NCBI taxonomy): Eukaryota > Metazoa > Chordata > Actinopteri > Siluriformes > Clariidae > Clarias > Clarias macrocephalus. The sequence continues at coordinate 32,907 of JAAGKR010006436.1, forward strand.
CCCTGTTCATCATATAACTCAATTCCCTATACAGAATCCAATAATCATGTACATTACAACCTCTACCCTCTGCCCACACATTTCTGCCACTCACCAGATGCCTCTGGCATCAGGCCAGTCACGGGCCATACCAGCAGCCAGCAGCAGGGGGGAGACGGGCTTGTCAAACAGGAAGTGATCAGCAATCAGCTGCTCCTGCTCTGCATCAGTCATGGCCTTCAGAGGGTAGTACTTGCCCTTGAACTCACCATCCAGGCTGTTCAAAGCTGGTGAAACATATTACCAAAGTTTACTGATTTATGGTTATATAACAGTTACAGTGTCAGGTAGTTATGCAAATGTACTTCAGCATCGAAAGGTATTGATTTGGTTTCGTGGTTTACATTTCAATGCCAACTCCAAATCAAGTTCTCCCTACTTTCTCACAATTCCAGAAAAACATTCTTTGTCATTTAGTTGAGGGTGTGGGTTTTAGAGTCGTTCATAGCTCTGTGCTCACCCTCAACAGACAGCTTCTCCACAGCTCTGCGCTCAGCACGGCTGTTGTGGGGGGGCAGAGCGTATCCCTTGATGCTGCGTCCAGTACGGACTCTGCTGCTCAGGACATAGTTGGGGTCCAGGTCATCACCACCCTGTGTGGAGCCAAAGTTGGTCTTTATTTAGATTTGTCTCAGTCTAATATGTTCCGTATCAAGGTTGCTTCACACGGACACGCACAGGTGCACTGGAGATCGAGAACCTTAGGATTGAGCTTTACCAGTGTACCATTACTTGGCTGGTTAATGTTGATCACTACGTAGTAACATCTAAAACATAAAACAGTTTATGACCTCATTATTCTCACCTTCAGGTTCTCGAAGTTCAGGTCAGTCTTGTGCTTGTCAGTGGGCTTGTATCCACCATGGCGGTCACAGATCACTGGGTCTAAGAGATCCTTGAACACCTCGTAGGATTCCTCATCACCAGCCACACAGCCGACAGTCATGATGAAGGGGTGACCTGGAAGAAGTCAAGACCCAATCAGAGCACAGGGTTGACTTGGGGCAAGTCCTAGCACTCTGAAATTAGCAAGTCAATGGACTCTAAGAGCGATTCTTTCTAAGACATTTATTTATTTATTGTACAATTGGTTTATTGTAGCATTACTGATTTGGTAGCCTATTTAGAGATCTCAAGCAGATCTCAATCAAAAGTCCCAGTAAAGTCTTAAGTCTTTAACTTAGAGGTCAAATTAATTAATTGAGGCTTAAAGCGTTGAGCAAACAGTATTATACTCCATCAAGGGAAAAATCAACAATTGTGTTCTAAGTGGATATTTAAATACAAATTAAGCCATTTTCATAGAAAAAAAATGCTGAAAATAGAAATACAAATGCCCCTTGAGACATTAAGTGGGCACAGAATTATGGGCACATGCACCATGTTCAGGTAATCTTGGAAAGACTTGTTGTTCACTGTTCACTATTGTCGCTATTCAGTCATAAAGTACGAGTTGCAGGTCAAGTCTGCAATCTATTTTTATATACCCAGACTCGAGTGCCACCCTCTGGTCTCAAGTGCACTGAAAGCGAGTAAGTGCTACAAAGCCTAGCTTACCAGGGTTGTCCACACCGGTCTGGATGACATCATCCAGAGTGAAGCCAGTGGGGGTCTGCTTGTCCCTCAGCTTAGCATATATCTCTTTGGTCAGCGCCTTGGCCATGTGGTTGTTGTGCAGGGTAAGGTCAGGATATTCCTCATCAGCTGTAAAGTTCAGCTTGAAGTTGTTGTGGGTGTTTCCGAAAGGCATGATTGCGTTTCTGACACTGTAGAAGGAGATTGAAGTGCGTTGAGTGAAATGAGGTAGAACTTAATAAAATTAATTTAATTGTAATCGAAATTGAATTTTTTTCACTTTAGTATTCATTCTTATGCAATGTGTTGGTTTGCCTGACCTGTTTATTTAGTTTTTGCACTATATTAGTGACCTTGGACAACTTGTACACCTGAATACATTTCAATACTTGTCAATCAGTGGTACCCAGGACCAACTGGAATCTACAGCATGAGCGCCTATCACAGGACGTGGATGGTATTACACCAGTCAAGAGGTAGAAATGTACCAACAGCTGTGCACAGAGGGGTCTGAAATCCTTCAGACTTCTGGTGACCTTAGTAACCTGCAGGACTTTTACTTCTCAGCTGTTATATCATATGTCAGAAGTGGCCAAGAGAGAGAGCGAGAGAGAGAGAGAGAGAGAGAGAGAGAGAGAGGTCACTCTAGTGTCTATATGTAGAAGTGTTTATTTTGGTGATCGTACCCCCTTTCCCTAAGCTTCATATTACCTTCAGTCAAGCCAGTGAAAGATTTTCTCTCATATCACTTACTTGCATTCTGCTGCTTCTCACTTTTCGGTGTACACATATTCATCATGTACATATTAAAATATGTGACAGGACATAGCAGTGCTACATATATTCACTTCATTGCAGATTTTAAAGGTATTAGGCGAGACAAAGCTTAAGCCTGAAAGGATATAACACCTGATCTGTATCCTGCTGCGATTTAGAAGATTAGTCCTCAGTGGAACTGAAAGACGTCTAAATGGAATTCTGCCGGGATCCTTACATAACTATAAATAACAATAATCGCATAGTCAGTATGTTCATTAGGTCCTTATGTAATCTGCAATGCTATGGTTAAATCAATCCTAAACTTTCAATTATGATACTATCTATTCCTCCTAATTTGTTCTTGGAATTTTACACCTGTGGTGTCTAACTTTTGTCCTGCCATGCTGCAGATAAATAAGTGGATTTATGATTCGAACAAGCAGAATGAACTGTTCTGGAAGATAAACCTTCAAGAGCAGAGCAGTAGACCACCATTCCTGATCATTGCATCTTAGAAAGCCAGATGAGACCAATGTCACAACACTATCTGATATGATGAGCACATGATCATGGATTAAAAATAGCTGTAGCAGGAGACCTGTCCTGATAGTCCCTTGGGTCTATATTTATCTTCCTGAATCAAGATCATTTTTGGCTTTTATGGACAAATGAATATTACTCTGAAGACAGCAGAAATCTGATCACACGTCAGCACACTTCACGAATATACATGCATCTGTCCATGTCAAACTTCATTTTATCAGCTACACTATGACTGGACAAGTGTTCAACAGAAAACAACTGTGCACCAGTTGTTCCCGTTTGTACAAAAATCACGGTCCTTTCCAATCATATGCAAATCATTTGTGGTAAAACATTTGGCAGCACTTTTTTTTTTCAAAAAGAAAAACGAATGCCTTTACGAAAATCTATTAACATTATAAAAAAAATCAATAAATCAATCATATTTGCAATATGCATCCATGCATTATGCATGATCTCTGCTAATATGTTAACATTTAGGAAAGTAATATGTAAAAGATACAAGTTACTCCTGTGCCATCAACTATTGCTCAAACATGGGGTCCCACAAGGACCTGTCTTAGGTCACCTTCCGTCAGCAATGAAATCTCTTTCTGTTTATCAGAATGCAGGTGTTATATGGAATTTTTTATGTAAATGTCTTTACCTGCACACGAGACAATAAAAACAGCCCTTGGGATCAGTTCCTGTTCACCAAAGCCGAAATAGGGGTCACCCAGTGGAGAAGGGTTCGGTTCAGCTTTATATACTGCTAACCCCCGAAATCCATTTTAGAGCGCGACGGACTGCGATTGGACAGGGCACGTCTCTGATGCCCAGTTTAGCTAACGAAACGGGTTCTACGTTTACACTTCCGTTATCTGAGACAGGGTGGCAGCTGTGGCCTGCCCCTCTCTCGCGGAACCCCTCCTATTCCCCCATATACAGGTTTCCATATAAGCCTGGAGGACTGAGGGAGGGTGGTGGTGTGCGTGTGGGTGTACTAGCTACAATGCTAAAAAGGCTGAGTGAGAGGTTTGCCGTGTGTGCCAGGAAACACAGCAGAGTTCAGGCCAAGCAGAGACCTTGAAAAAGAAAGGCAACATTGAGCTTAACACATGATCGTGTTATAGAGCTGAACAGACTTCACCTGTCAGAATGAAGGTGGATTATTGTGTGTGTTAAAATTGTACAAAAATCTTGCTTAGTGCATTGATAAACATTTTAAGGTCACATATCAATATCAACATATTATGCATTGAGTTTTATGGGAAAAAATATATATAATCTAAATTTGTATAGATACAGTGTAGGACTGTGAAGCTTTGCTAAGCACAGTGTGTGTGTGTGTGTGTGTGTGTGTGTGTGTGTGTGTGTGTGTGTGTGTGTGTGTGTGTTTGCATGTACTTTGAGGAGGATGAGAATGTATTACATTTGATTTATATTGCACAGGCATATGGTTATAAATCTCTAAGGTCATCCATCCTTGAGGACCCTGAAGCTGAATGCTGATGAAGCACAATCTGGTGACATTTGAGAAAAAGAAATCCTGGTAGTCAAACATCTAACATCAAGATGTAAAGCCTTCTTTGGGTTATTTTTACTGTCTACCTTTCTTACAGAAATGGATTATACTGTATTGTATATGGGCTGAATTGTAAAACCTTTCAATCTTTGCTACACTATAAAGCAGAAAGTTTAACGCAAACAAAAAATGCATATTGTGTAATTCAATATAAGGAAGATTGGATGCAAGTGTAATGTAATTTGGTACGGAGAAAGTGGTAGTCATGGGTGTACTAGCTATAAAGACACCAAGCTATGGACTAGTGTAGTTATAGTTAACCTGTTGACTAGCACCATGTACATACTAAACAAAGTCAGTTGTGGAGTCAGTTATTCATTTATTTATTAGGTTAGTTAGTTAATGAATTGAAGCTAATTAACTAGCCAGCTTTGACATTGCTTGAGTACTTGATTAGCTTCTTGAATGTTGCTAACATTAGTTTTAGACAACAAAATGATTTTTTTAAATAACTAAAATAAATGAAAAACAAAAATTCAGTTGAAGTAGACTGTGTCTGTGTACCTGACATAATGCTTTGAAAGCTTTCTTGATATAAATAATATTGAGCCAATAATGAGAGAGAAATGCATGAATAAATGTTGATGGCCCTCTGGTGTGATGGTTAGCACCGTGGGCTAACACCCCCGGGGTTAAGGGCTCGATTCCCACCGTTCTGTTTTGAGTGGAGTTTGTAAGTTCTCCCTGTGCTTGGTGGGTTTCCTCCAGTTACTCTGGTTTCCTTCCAAAGTCCAAAGACATGCAGATTAGGCTCATTGGGTTTCCCAACTTGCCTGTAGCGGGTGAATGAGTGTGTGCTTGTGTTCCCTCCAGTGCACTGGCATCCCATCCAGAGTGTACCCCTGGTATAGGATTCAGACCTCCCTCGACCCGGAACAGGATAAGTGGCATAGAAATGTACAGTAGTATGTACAGTATATTAGATTACCTGCAAAACGTTAACTGCATAAACTTTAAAATTGCTGTTACATTGAAAGAGAAGGTTCAAGTGAACAGGATATGAAGTTGCAGTGAGAAAGTAGGAGGGGAACTGGGAGAGAGGGAGATGGAAAAGTGGGTAGGGATGCATTTGTGTCAGTCTGCCAGGCTAAGAGATGGTCAGCTGATACTAGGGCAGTTGCTATGGCAGACTTCAACATGTAGCAAATCAACACAGCTGTGATTACATGTACTGTATATCTCACTCTACATGTAGCGTTGGTGTGTTTGGGCATGGATGCAGGTGAAGACTACTAACCCTGATAGAGGAATGTGTATTTTATTGCATGTGTCTAAAAAACAGAAAAACAAAGAAAAATGGCATGTCATGGAGCAGTAGAAGTTGGATCAGAGCATCTCCAAAATTGCAGCTCTTTTTGGATGTTCACGGTCTCCAATGGGCAGGACCTACCAAAAGTGTCAGAGGAAGAAAAATGGGAAGATACAGGGCCAAGGCTCGTTGATGCACATGGGGGAGCAAAGGCTGGCCCATGTAGTCTGATCCAATAGAAGAGCTACTGTAGCTCAAATGGTTGAAAAAACAAACAAACAGTCAGATCACACAGTGCAAAACGGGGGTGAAAGGGGTGGACCTACTCAATATTAGGTGGGTGGTCATAATGTTATGGCTGATAAGGATTGATTTGTGGTCATACTGTGTGCTACGAGGCTGAAAGTTCAGTCTAACGGGAAAGTCCACTTTTGGCAAATGTGAAAAGGTAGCAGCCCTGCCAGTATCCGTAACGTGAAAAGTGCGAGTCACATGTTGTTGCTGAAAAAAAGGGCCGGCTCTTCCTCATTCACTCATTGCCCCATGTGATAAGATGACATGAAGCAGGGACATTACCAGCATAGTATGAGCTCCATTTATCCATTTTATGGACGAGAAGGGGAATCTGGTGAACAAATGCCCGCAAGCTTCATCCTTTCCTGAAGACCACATCGGCGAGACAATTGCTTGAGGGCTCACAGAGTCATCTTTGCAGGGACAGAATGGTGTGTGTTACACAACCTATCTACACACTGTCTGATACATTAGTCAGGGCTTTAATGACATAAGCCTGAGTCATCTTGCTCTGGCTCAAGCTAAGTCACTCATTCAATCTCATTCTCTATAGTGTTTATCCTGTTCAGGGTCACCTGGGGCCTATCCCAGGGCACAAGGGGCACAAAGCGGGGTACACCTGGGATGGGCTGCCAATCCACCAAGCCACTGGCCAAGCCACAGTGCTAACCACTACGTCACCAAGCCACTGGCTCAAGATCTTGGGTCTTTCATGTATTATTTGTTGAGAAAGTTGTCATAGGTGTAACTGTGAGGACGTTGGGGTCTGGAGCTTTGGGAAAAAGATAAAAGAAGGTATCCAGAGGATGCTGCTTTTTTTGGATACCTGGCTCAAGGGACAAGTGTACTTGATTTTCATATCATAATGCATAATTATTATTCCTTAGACCATGTATCTAACAGAGTGGTTTTTACTACTTTTTACTTTTGCACTACATTTGAAATTGCCTTAAAATTGTTAGCTGCATTATTTTCATTTTATTACATAAAAACGAAGGCCTGGTTCAACGTAACTAAATAGTGCTAAGTAGTGAACAGGACATGAAAGAAACGCTTGCTTCGCTTTGCTATAGAGATTTCAGCTAAGTGCCAGAGAGAAACAGGAAACGGGAGAGAGGGAGATGGAAAAGAGGGCAGGCACGCATTAGCGTTAATCTGCCAGGCAAAGAGATGGTCACTTGATACTCGGGCAGCTTCCATGGCAGCCTCCAATACGTAGCAAATCAACTTAGCCGTTATTACATATCCCAAATAATTCAAAAATATTTCTCAAATGATTCTTATTTGCTGATATGCTGAAGTTGGACTTTTACTTGACCAGGCATTTACTTGTATTATTAAAAATAACATATAAACTAATATTATACAATTTAAATTACTCAATCACTCATTCATCATCTAAACCGCTTTATCCTGTATGCAGGGCAGCGAGGGCCTGGATCTTATACCAGGATACGTCGGGCATGAAGAGGGGCACATACTGTACATATACACACATTTACTGTACACACACACTCACACTACAGGCCATTTTGGAACGCAGATTAGCCTAATCTGTCTTTGGACTGTGGGAGGAAACCAGAGTACCAGGAGAAAACCGTGCAGTTTGCATTCTCATAGGCCACACGTCAGGAATTTAACGCAGACACTGGAGGTGCAAAGGTGACGATGCTAACCACTAAGCCACCGTACCGCCAGCAATTTGAATTAGATTAAGCTTGTTGGATACATTGCTAATGTTAGCTAGCATTATTGCTACAGACAATTGTTTTGAATACGAAAGCCTGAGAAGTTACGAAAGGCATGAGAGTGCGTGAAGATGAGTGATTGCTTAAGTCTCACAATTAATGCGTAAAGTTTGCCAGCATTGCTATAGTTGAACATGGTATTAAAAAAGAAATGTTTAATACTGAAACCCAGACATTCTATGGAATTAATTTATTCAAATAATTCATTAATTTATTCAGTCATTCATACAATCAAATACTTGCTGAAACATGTTTGATACAGTTATGTACAATATTCACTTGACTTTGAGGAAAAAATATAAAATCAAAGCTTTTTTAAACAAAAAATTGTATACAGTTTCAATGCTAACTGTTATCTGAAAGCTATAATTTCCAGTGACTTGAATTTTCAATCTACTTAAAAAAAAGTTATTGTACAATGTCAAATATTTTACAATTTTACAATTTTAGCTCATAAGTTCAAAATAAACATTTAATGTTTTTTAAAGTGGTTTTTCACTTTTTTTGTCAAATGGTTTCCTTCAAGTCTGAAAGCTTCACGTAGGTTTTCCTGTCTATTACAGATAGGTTTTGTCTGTACATTGGTCATAACTCAACTGGTCTTTCAATCATATCTTTACGTCTCATACATTGGAGGAACCGGAATCTCAGAAAAGTCTCAGAAAAATTTCGGCCTGTCATTTTGTATATCTGTCTGTCTGTCCAGCCGGATTTTGCCACAGCATCACACAAAACTGGCTAAACAGAATTTAATGAAACTTTTTCCACTATTTAGATATTGTCAGGCCAGACAAGACGGCAGGACAGACAAGACCGTATCCGCATACAAGCATGGCGGGAAACAAACTCCAACTCCCAACCTTCACGCTCCATGTCACCTGAGTTCTAAACACACCTGCACCAATAGATATTAACTAGAAAAGATAAAGTGAATATGTTGGTGGTATAAAGTGGTATAAGTGAATTTTAACACGCTGGAGTCGTTTTAAGACAAAACTTCATCTTTATCTGATCTATTTTTCCATTTCTCATCTGTGATTCTCTCCGATTACCGAACAGCGAGTGTATTTGTCTGAGCACCAAAGAAGTACAACTTAGTGTAAACAAGGCGTCAGATACTCGACCTCACAGAATGTGATGTAATTATTTCAGGTATAGAGCAGGTATTTGTAACAAACTGGACCACCAAGCGTGTGACTATCAGGGTCTTACTACTGGGGAGGTGTCTGGGTGTCTGGGTGTCTGGGTGTCTGGATGGGGAGGGATCAGTGTATTGATGTCAGGGGCAGCAGCACCTGGAGGAAATATACAGTGAAGGCCAGCAGTAGGTGACAAACCTTTGAGAATCCGTGTTGCCTGTGTTTGGCTTTATTTCTCCTTGATGAAGTCCCAGGTGATGACGCAGGTAGGCTCATAGCTCTCCTGTGGTGGTGCAGAGGACGTGCACAGTCACACACATACAGTTGGTCTGTCTCTCAAACACACAGCTGTTCTCTGCTTGTCCTGGTTCAACAGGCTGCGAACCAAATTACCCACATGTCCAACCTTTAACACTTTCACTGGCTGCGTCTCACTCGCTGCTTCAGTGTCTCTGCTCTCTCTCTCTCTCTCTCTCTCTCTCTCTCTCTCTCTCTCTCACACACACACACACACATATAAAGGGGTCCTGATTTATTGAAATGCTTCTAACGTGCCTGTGTAGCTTAGTGATCTTGTTCTCCTGCTGTTTTACTTTGTCTTCATTATGTTTGCTCTGCTAATGTACTTGTTCATTTATACCAACACTTTATGACTCATTTACTGCAACTAGTCCACACTTTGACCTGGAAAACGCTGGACAAATGGACAACAACTGGAGAATTTCACCATTTTTTTTCCTTCATCATGTTTAGAGCACAGTAATAAGCGTGATCACTCCAATGCCACGACGGTCGTTTACAGCCAGGAGTAATAAAATGACATGTTAATGCAACTCTTTAGTGCATCGCGATTTTAGATTGAACGTCCAAACGCTGTGGCGTGAGACAGCATCTGATCTGCGCGTGTTACGCAACACCAGCTGGCTCTCTCTGCCTGAATTAGAGACTGTATTAACAGCAGTGTTACTCCTGCCAAAGTATGTGCTAGGACACTTACACAACTCAGAGAGAGAGAGAGAGAGAGAGAGAGAGAGAGAGAGACAGAGAGAGAGAGAGACAGAGAGAGAGAGAGAACGAGAGAGAACGAGAGAGAGAGAGACAGAGAGAGAGA
>JAAGKR010006437.1:0-13405 GCA_011419295.1 Clarias macrocephalus
TTATGGCAAGAAAAAAGCAGCTAAGTAAAGAAAAACGAGTGGCATCATTACTTTAAGAAATGAAGGTCAGTCAGTCGGAAAAATTGGGAAAACTTTGAAAGTGTCCCCAAGTGCAGTCACAAAAACCATCAAGCGCTACAAAGAAACTGGCTCACATGCGGACCGCCCCAGGAAAGGAAGACCAAGAGTCACCTCTGCTGCGGAGGATAAGTTCATCCGAGTCACCAGCCTCAGAAATCGCAGGTTAACAGCAGCTCAGATCAGAGAGCAGGTCAATGCCACACAGAGTTCTAGCAGCAGACACGTCTCTAGAACAACTAGGAACAAGAGGAGACTGTGTGAATCAGGCCTTCATGGTAGAATATCTGCTAGGAAACCACTGCTAAGGACAGGCAACAAGCAGAAGAGACGTGTTTGGGCTAAAGAACACAATAAAGAACACAATAAAGAAAACTCTTTGAATGAGAAGGTGTGTCCAAACTTTTGGTCTGTACTGTATATATCACTCACTCATTGTCTATACCACTTTACCCTGTATTAAGAGTCACGTGTGAACCAGAGCTTCACACTGGGAACCATACATTCAGACAAGGACAGTTTTCCAATGTTCTAATGTCCTTTTCTTGTTTCTTGGCCCAAGCAAGTCTCTTCTGCTTGTTGTTCTTCTGCAATAATGCTTTCTTTGCTGCAATTCAACCCTGAAGGCCTAACGCAGATTAACGCAGTCTGAACAATGGAAGTTGAAATAGGTCTGCTGCTTGAAGTCCGTGAAGCTAAACAGGTGGTTTCTGAAGCTCGTGACTGGGGGATGCATTCAAACTTCTTGAGATTTTTCAGATTGACTGACCTTTATTTCTTAGAGTTATTATGAACTGTCTTTTCTCTTTTTCTTTGTGTTCTTTGTGTTTCTTGTGGGTCTTTGGTCATGTGACTTCAGTGGGTTCAAATGGGTTGATCCAAATTTCAGCGATTTAAGTCAAGTCAAGTCAAGTAAGGCACACAGTCAATAAATACCAAAAAACTTGGACTAACTGTTGTTAAAAAGAGTTAATTTGAATAGTTTTTATATCGTTAGGAATGAGTCTGAGGAATGTTTTTTAAAAGTTCAAGGGTTCCCTGGTGTCAAAAAAGTGAGAGTTCCCCTGTTGAACAGGATGAGCAGATGGAGTCAAGGCCACCAACGCAGCGCCGATGGGCCTTAAGGAGACACTGCACCTCAGCCAGGCATCGTCTCTAGAACAAGACGACTACATAATGAGGTGTGTATGTATATGTGTGTGTGTGTGTGTGTGTGTGTGTGTGTGTGTGTGTGTGTGTGTGTGTGTATGTGAGAGAGAGAGAGAGAAAGAGAGGTTGAACTGATATTACATATGTAATCTTTGGTAATTTTAGGTGGTTGTAAGTAAACGTGTTGACTTGTGTGTGGGTGTTGAGGTGTTGTGTGTGTGGGTGCCTGCATGTGTGTGTTTTGGGGCATTTGTTTGTGCTTACTCGTGTGATGAGTGCATGAGTGTAGGTGTACAAATTAGTATGGGTTTGTTCATATAATGTGAGGACTTTTGGCGAACTTATTTTCAAGTATAATTTAAACAAAACAAAAACAAGAAAAAAGTGTGTGTGTGTGTGTGTGTGTGTGTGTGTGTGTGTGTGTGTGTGTGTGTTGGCGCCCATGCTGCTCTTTCTGAGGTCCAGTGTTGCTCTGGTCAGCTTGGACTGCACAGACAGATGGACAGAAGCAGGTGTGAAAGCTCCGAGCTCTCTCTCTCTCTCTCTCTCTCTCTCTCTCTCTCTCTCTCTCTCTCTCTCCATCTTATACTGGTACTAATATCTCTGATACTGCTCATGTAGATTTTTTATTCCCTGTTTATACACTGCTGTTTGTATTTGCCAGTTAATGTTGTCTGCAATGCTCCATTGCTGAGTTTACATACAATTTAGTTGTTGATCAGAATGAATATATTTTCACTGCAGACTCCACATTAGCTTACTGTTTACTAGTATACACGTGCACAGAGCTGGGTTCAGTGTCACGGATATTTAACAGTTTAACAGATTAGATTCTTTTTAAAATAAAAGTTTATGTCTTTCAACAAAACAGCCTCCAATGTCCTCAGTGAACAGACATCATAAAGCAGCATTCAAATCCCACCCCTACTCCTACTCCTACTCTCCTACTACTACTACTGCTGTCCCTTCTGGAACCAGTGTAGTATTACAGTAGGTAAACTTTCAACCACTCACCTTCTAACCAACTTTTAAACGTACTGTTTAACCCCTGCCATACCAAATATTTTGTAGATAAATTTTATCAAAGGAAAATAAAAAATAAAAAAGAGCAGTGATCAGATCTTTCACAACAGTATACAATAAAAATAAGTATTTATTTTATTGGCACCATAGTTACGGACACCAGTCTTATAAGTCAACTAAATTTTAGCACAGCAACTGATAAAATAAATATTAACACATCATCACAAAAATCACAAAATAAAACATTTTGCCTTGCAATCAAATCAAATCAAATACAATAACATAATAACATAATATAATTCAAATGTATTCTTCTACTGCCATAGTACATGGGTTTTTAAAATATCCTATAATATTCTAGAATTTCCAATATTTTCACAATTTTTCATGTACAACTCATATAAACTGATAAGTCATGTCATTAAAACCAAATAATATTAAGAAATTGACATTATCAATAGTATACAAGTAATGTGGTGACACCATCCATGCCTACAGATACCAAAGGACAGCATGACTGGTTCAATCCCACAGAGAAGCCAATGCACCAAAAAAGTCATTTTGACTGAGCACATATGTAACAAACAAGTCCGATCCATGGAGACCCCACTCTGCAACTCACAGCACCCAAAGGACATGATCTTGTGGAGTCATGAGGGACATGAGGGACCAGATCTGCCCAGGTGGCACACAGGGAACCTACACAATATAGAGCATAATGTTCCCTTTCAAAAGCTACACTTGATACTGCGTGAAAATGCTATGGGAACGTCCCTTTGTTCAACCGGTTGTGAAGCATGTGTGTGTCAAACACACCAAACTTTGGCTTATACTTTATAACCTAAGTCAGGTGACGTCATCTGATGAGGTGCACCTGCGGGTTATAAATAGGACTGAACCGGAAACATCCTCAGGTCTTTTTGTATTCAAGCATAGTGTGTGTGCGTGTGTGCAAGCACTTTATAAAACTAAAATAGAAAGCGTTACACTATTAATCAGAAAAGATGGCAGAGTTAGACAGGAGATGCGTGCCTCCATGTGAAAGATATCTCGCGGAGGGCGATCACCACGCTTTCTGTTTTAAGTGTTTGGGGGAAGAGCACACTATTCTCGGACTTGTGGGAGGATGTGAGCATTGCAATCTGCTCCCTATTAAAGTCCTTCGCGCTCGGCTCGCCTTCTTTAAAACAAAACCGCGAGCTGCGGCGCATTCTGGGTTTGCGTGCTGATCTGGCAGAAGCGCATGATTCGGAATCCTCCTTTTCTCTTGCTTTCTCTGCAGTTCTTGTGAAGGGGCTGAAGAAAATTCCTCTCACACTTCGGCGGAGATGAAAACTGTAACTTCAGCGCGCTCCTCTAGAGAAGAGTGAGCGTATCCGGAGATAGAGCAGTAGTCCTCCAAGCGCTCAAAATTAGATGACAGGTTTCTGTCGGGTGGACAGGGGCAGGGCCTCAACGACGCTCTCTCCCCTTTTGTTGCCGATTTCCACGACAAATTAACTCGTTCATGGAAGATGACTTTGTGCCATTGACATCGATTTATTCTAATGTCGTGGATGCAAAGGCGCAAGGTTATATGATGATGCCCCAGATAGAAGAGATGCTTGTGGGCTATCCCTCTACTGGGACGTCATCCTCCCTGCAAAAGCCACACTGCCCACCAAGCCGTGTAGACATCTTCGTTGGTGGGGAAAGCTTTTCAGGCAGCAAGTATCAATGAAAGGGCCGCGCAACTAAGCAGATGGCCCACGATATCGGCTGCTCTATGGCTGCCATGGTGTCTACAAAGAGACATCTGTGGCTTAATCTTACGAGCATCAAGGACAAGGATCGCACTTTCCTCCTTGATGCCCCCATCTCACCTTCCGGCCCGTCCAGTTAGTTCCGTCATCAATAGGTTTCGGGAGGTAAAACTTCATGAAGAAGCCTTTGTGAAGTTTCTTCCCCACCGTGCTCAAGAGTTGGGACTGTCGGCCACCCAGTCTCGACCAGGTCTGGTCCCCACGAGGCATGAGACACAGAAGGTGAGTGTGGCAAGCCATGCACCCCTCGTAGAGATTGGGGTGGGGCTTGCCGCGCTTTGCAATCCGCCTCAAGGAGACCGGACTTGAGGAGTATTATCTCAGCAAAGAAAAAGTCCTGATGCTTATGCGTCCAGGACCGTGGGGGTGTCTCCCCTCAGGGAGAGGTGCATAAAATTCCATCATGGAATAAAGTCTCCGTCCCGGCACCCTCAGGAGGCCGGCATTCAATCTCTGCCACCACTAGTGTTTCGAAGAACAACGGTCTCCTGCAAAGTGTTGGGTGTTCAGTTGCCTCCTGCACATTTCAGGATGCTGAACATCTAACAGCCCCTGATCTAGCAAAAATGATGAAACTTCTGCCACTTTCGAAGAAACTGTCAGCATGAAAGCTACTGCCAGGCATGTCTCCTTGGGTACAAAGCACTGTAGGGAGAGGCTATAGGATTTAATTTGATCATCGTCCTCCGTGTTTCAATGGTGTGGTCTCCACTTTCGTGAAACCGGTACGAGCACCTCTGTTAAGTCAGGAATTACATTATTGCTGGGGAAAGGGGCCGTAGAACATGTTCCCCTCCCAGACAGAGAGTCAGACTATTACAGTCGCTATTTCTTGGTTTCCAAGAAAGACAGGGGGGGGGGTTGCGTCCAATTTTGGATCTTAGCGGGTTGAACTGCCATCTCAAAAAAAAAAAAAAAAAATACAGGTTCAAAATGTTGACAGTCAATATGATTGTTTCTCAAATCCAACCAGAGGATTGGTTTGTGACAATCGACCTGAAGGAAGCATATTTTCATATAGAAATATTGCCACAACACAGGAAGTTCCTAAGGTTCGCTTTCAGGGGTGAGGCTTACCAGTATCGGGTCCTTCCATTCGGCTTAGCCCTGTCACCCCGCACATTTAAAAAATTTATGGATGCAGCCCTGGCTCCTTTACGACTCCAGGGCATCCGTATCTTGAATTATATAGATGACTGGGGCTCCTAGCTCATCTCAACTTTTTAGGATTGAGACTCAAGGGCACAAAAAGCATTTTCTTTCCTGCTCAAAGTACGACATATTTGGGTGTCACATGGGATTCGACCGCAATGCGGGCATAGCTGTCTCCTGTGCATGTCGAATCCATTCTCAATACCTTAAAGGAGATCAACTTTTCACTACTTTCAGAGAGTGCTAGGTCTCATGGCAACTGCATCCATGGTGATACCCTTGAGCCTTCTGCACATGAGATTGTTTCAGTTGTGACTAAAAGCCCGGGGATTTCATCCAAGGGCCAATCCCCAGAGGCACATAAGAGTTACGCGCCAAGGGCTCCGTACCCTTTCTATGTGGTTCAGACCCCGGTTTTTGATGACAGATGCTTCCCTCATGGGCTGGGGTGCGGCCTTAGATGGCCGTCCAGCCCAAGGGATCTGGAGAGGTCATTTTCTCGCATGGCACATTAATTGCCTTGAAATGATGGCTCTATTTCTGGCCCTGAAATATTTCCTCCAGCAGTTGAGAGGCTACCATGTCCTAGTATGGGTAGACAACATTATGGTGGACTGCGTTTGCACCGCTTGAACAGGCTAGCGCACCAGTTCCTGTCCCTCAGGGCGATTTATATTCCGGGGCATACGAATGTGGGAGCAGATTTACTATAAAGACAAACTGTGACACCTGGGGAATGGAAACTCCACCCCAAAGTAGTCAATCAAATCTGGGAGAGATTTCATGTAGCAGAGGTGGACCTCTTTGCCTCGCAAGAAACAGCACAATGTCCCCTTTACTACTTTCTGAGTCCTCCAGCTCTCCTGGGTCTGGATGCGATGGCCCATACATAGCCCAGATTACGTCTCTATGCATTTCCTCCGATAGCTCTGCTCCCACCAGTCCTGGCGAATGTCCTTCAACAGGGCTTGTGCCTCTTATTGATAGCGCCCCGCTGGCCGACCAGAGGGTGGTTCTCAAATAAAATATGTCTCCTCGACGGCTCACCATGAGTGGTTCCAGTCAGGAGGGATCTTCTGTCTCAGGCGCAGGGGACAAAATTTCATCCCCGGCTCGAGCTCTTCAACCTTCACGTTTGGCCCCTGAGGGGGACCAATCAAGAGAGGCTGGTCTTCCAGTGCTAGGGCTCTCTCCACTAGGAGAACTTATGCCGTCAAATGGAGAGTATTTAAAAATTGGTGCATAGTAAAACATGTAGACCCAGCCCACTGCCAAATGCAGTGCTGAAGTTTCTACAAGAAAAGTTGACCTCACGCTTATGCCCCAGTACTCTCAGAACATACGTAGCCGCTATTTTGGCTTTTCATCTTCTGACTAATGGGGTTTCTGTAGGAAAGCCGCCTTTAGTTGTCCGCTTTATACGTGGAGCTAAACGGTTGATGCCACCCACTAGAGCTACAGTCCCTTCTTGGGATTTAGCTATTGTGCTAGAGGGGTTGTTTTACACCGCTTTTGAACCACTAGAGTTAGTGCCTGTCAGGCTTCTGACCCTTAAGGTGGTTTTTCTCATGGCCATTACTTCTTTGAAGAGAACTGGAGATTTGGTTTTGTCAGCCTCCTGATCTTGCTTAGACTTTGCCCCTGGGCTAGTCAAAGCTATACTGCATCCTCCCCTGAACTATCTTCCGAAAGTTCCATTCTCGACTATGCACCCAGTTGTTCTCGAAGCCTCTGTCCTCCACCATTTACAGCTCGCGAGCAAGAAAGACTTCACTTACTGTGTCCAGTTCATGCTTTTCACATTTACATCCACTGCACTAGCCAGTTTTTATATGATATGGGGGCTGGGGGTCGGCCGCCACTAGACAAACATTGCCACATTGGGTGAGAGATCCTATTGCTCTAGCCTACAAGGCGCGTGGTCAGACTTCACCTGTAGGAATTAGGGCCCATTCGACCAGAGGGCTTGCCTCATCAATTGCTCTGGCAAGAGGTGTCCCCTTGTAGCAAGGCAGGTTGGATCTCTCCGCACACATTTGTCAGATTTTATAGTTTGGATGTCCATGCCACTCCAGGCTCGCGGGTCCTCGAGTCAGCATCCAAGAATTATGTCCGAGACATCTTTAGTGACTGTGCGCACACTACACAACCCTGAGGGTCCAGACAGTGCGGTCTTAATAAGGTTATAAGTTTGGCATGTTTGATGCTTCACAACCGGTTGAACAAAGGGACATTCCCATAGCGTTTTCACGCAATATCTCGTTCCCGCTCTTTCAGGGAAAAGGGTTACAACAAAGTAACCCGAGATGTTTTGTGTTGTAATGTAATGGCTGATCAATGCTCACGGCCTGGCCAAAAAAGATTTCTGTTTCAGAAATCAAATTATTGCCCTGAAATTATTGCATCAAGCAATACAAAACAACAAAACAAATAAATAACAACAACAATTAGAATTTTTTGAACCTGGGCTTTGGATTTCTGCAGATCCTCCAGCATTACCATGGTCCTCTTGGGTGCTTCTCTGATTAATGCTGTCCTTGCCTGGCATATCGGTTTAGGTGGACAGCCATGTCTTGGTAGGTTTGCAGTAGTACCATACTCTTTCCATTTTCGGATGATGGATTGAAGAGTGCTCCGGGAGATGTTCAAAGCTTGAGATATTTTTTTTTATACCTAACCCTTCTTTAAGCTTCTCCACAACTTTATACCTGACCTGTCTGGTGTGTGCATTGGGCTCCATGTTGCTGTTTGTTCACTAATGTTCTCTAACAAACCTATGAGGGCTTCACAGAACAGCTGTATTTATACTAGGATTAAATTAGACACAGGTGGACTCTATTTATTAATTAGGTGACTTCTGAAGGCAATTGGTTCCACTGAATTTTAGCATACAAATGCAGGCACATTTTTCAGATTTGTAAAAAAAAGAAAATTGGAAAACCATTTACAGTATCATTTTCCTTCCACTTCACAATTATGCACCACTTTGTGTTGGTCTATTACATATAATCCCAATAAAATGCATTTATTTTTTAGATTAAAACATGACAAATTGTGGAAAAGTTCAAGGGCATGGATACTTTTGCAAGGCACTGTAGGATTGGGACTAAATAGCTGCATGGCCATAAGAAAACCACTTGCCTGCAAGACTAATCAGAAGAAAAGGACTCAAATTTAGAGCAATGAAAAAGGTCATGTTGTCTGATGAGTTCAGATTGACCCTATTCCAGAGCGATGGGGACATGGAGTAAAGTCACTGTTACCAACTCAGCATTTTCTAGCAACAACACATTTTATTTCTTTTATACCACAGCAATTTTCCAACACTAACAATTATTTTAAAATACTTAAATAATGACACATTACTTTTCTTTATCCATTTATAGTTAAATGTTTATATAACCAGAGAATCTCTATTATGTTTATTCATTAAACCAGGAAGAAAGCATTAACCCCACAGCCTGTCACATTATTCTTCTTGAAGTTAACAAGCCCTAAACCTTTCACAATTACTGCTGTACCACAGGCAGTTATAAACCACTGACACTTTAGTCTTGTTTTTATTTTTTAAATGAATATCTCTTCACAAAAGATCACCATACCAACACATATTATAGGCACATATTATCATTTATTCTCCATTCAGTCTTATGCAAAATTTAGGCACCCCTTCCTAAATAACAGATTTTGGTGATTTTTTTAAATTGAAAAGATGTTAACCTAGTCTTTCTTGGAAATGGAAAAAATGCACAATATTTCTTTCTTATTTCTTATTTTCTTATTTCTTATGCCATAAATTGAACAAAAATAAAAAATTAAAAACATTATTATGGCACTGTGCAAAAGTTTGGGCACCCTAAGAGTTCCAGAGTCTCAGATTCTTTTTAAAAGGTTTCAGTCCTTAATCAGTTCTCGTTACATCTGATGCATGGCAACACCTGTCATTAGTAAATGCCAATTTCAAAGCTTTACAAATACTTTGACTCTTCAAACCTTGTGCACACACTTGCAGACACTCAACAACCATGGGTTCCTCTAAGCAGCTGTGTAAGACTGAAAATGAAAGTTATTGATGCCCACAATGCAGGAGAAGGCTACAAGAAGATAGCAAAGTGTTGTCAGCTTGCAGTTTCCACAGTGAGAAATGTAATTAAGAGATGGCAGTTCAGTGGAACTGTGGAGGTCAAGATGAGATCTGGAAGACCAAGAAAACTCTCTGAGAGAACTGCTCGTATGCTGGTCAGGAAGACAAATCAAAACCCCCATTTGACTGCAAAAAAACCTGCAGGAAGATTTAGCAGACTCAGGAGTGGTGGTGCACCGTTCCACTGTGCAGCGATGGTAGAGTCAGCAGAAGAAAACCTTACCTGCGTTCCCATCATAAAATCCAACGTCAGAAGTATGCAACAGAACATCTACAGAAGCCTGATGCGTTTTGGAAACAAATGCTGTGGACTGATGAAGTTAAAATAGAACTCTTTTGCCACAATCAGCAAGGCATGTTTGGAGAAAAAAGGAGAAGCATTTCTTGAGAAGAACACCTTGCCAACTATTAAGCATGGGGGTGGATCTATCATGCTTTGGGGTTGTGTTGCAGCCAGTGGCACAGGAAGCATTGCATGGGTGTAGGGAAGAATGGATCCCACTAAATACCAGCAAATTCTGGAAGCAAACATCACACCATCTGTAAAACAAGCTGAAGCTGAAAAGAGGAGCTTCTACAACAGGACAATGATCCTAAACATACCTCGAAATCCACTATGGATTACCTGCTGAAGCCGAAGCTGAAGGTTTTGGAATTGCCATCACGGTCCCCTCATTTATACATTGTGCATGCAAGACAACCTTAGAATATTACAGAACTAGAAGCCTTTTGCAAGGAAGAAGGGAGAAAATCCCAAATGCAAGAATTGAAAGACTGGCTATAAAAAGCGTTTGCAAGCTGTGATATCTGCCAGAGCAGGTGTTACTAATTACTGATTATGTAGGGTGCCCAAACTTTTGCAAAGTGCCACAATAATGTTTTCATTTTTTATCTTTGTTCAATTTATAACCTAAAAAGTAACTATGCACCAGTGTTTGCTGAAAATATTGTGCATTTTTTCAATTTCCAAGAGAGACTGTCAGATCTGTTATTTATCAAGAGGTGCCTAAACTTTTGCATAAGACTGTACATGTGTAAGTTGTTACGATAGAAGTGGTCATATACTTGATGACACCTGAGCACTGTAGCAAAGACATACAACACTAAACTACAGCAACACTAACAGGACAAAAATTAAACTAGACTACACCCATAGACTTTTGAAGTGCTGTTTTATGCAAAACAAAAACGCCTGAAACATTAATGAGATTTAAACAACAAAGCAATATAAATGCTGAGGTTATTTTCTAAACAAACCAAATTTAAGAAGGTTTATACTGCGGAGCAGCTTATTGCGAGAAATATATCCAGAGCTTTGCGAACTGGGTATTATAGTGTGAAAGGGTGTGTACCTGGGGATATAGTGTGTGCGTATGTGTGTATATAAGCATCACATTACTTTTAAACATTAACATTCTTTTCCCATTACTTTTACTGTAGTTATTGAATAATAGGCCGGGAAGATAAAACCCCCGGCCCGGTGCTAATAAGCATAACTCCGGTCTATCACCCTAGCAGGGATGGATAAAAGGGGGAAATAAATATGCATGCCTTGCATTTTTGTCTGTACTTGTGTTGATTCTGTAAAGTATGCAGTAATTAATTTTTACACTCTGTCACAGGCTCAGCACTTTGATTTATGGCGACAGCTGCTGAATGCTGGGAGATTTATAATGGAGAGGGAAATTCGTGTGTGATGTTTATGTGCTTAAGGCTGACAAATCGATAAATAATTGTTTATTATTTGCAAAGTTGAAAAAGACTAAGAGTGTAACTAGGGGTGTGATGAGGAAATTTGACATAGCTAAAAAACATTTTTTTTTTACTTAAAAGCCATGTTTCGATTTGATGTAGTGCTAGGGGTGCACTCAGCATGGTTGAGGCAATTTGAATTCTTACCATTTATTAAAAGCTTATTGTAATAGTTCCAAAGGTTCTGCTCCTGAAGTGGCATGTTGCATGTGGCTGATGCTGGACCTCTGCACTTGTGAATCATTTTCTGCTGTTGTGGATGGTTCCACATGGATACCTTAAAGGTTTGCCCTTTTGCAGCAAAAACAGTTTATGCCCACCTCTTACCCGTGCCACAGTTAAAATCGCATGCTATTTTAGATTTTTTTGTGCTGCTACTGCTTTTTAGAACTGCTGATGAAATCATAAAAACTGTCATGTGCTCATCTAAACAGTTTGACAGCAGAACACGATAAAATCAATTTTCATATTTTTACTCATTTCAGCCAATTATTATTCTCTGACATACAAAGGTGTCTTTTTATTTATTTATTTATTTTTTAAATAAAATCACTATCTAAGCTTATTTCAGAAGTTTTAATCTTCCCAGTTTCAAGCAAACCATGACACAAGCAAACTGCTTGATCAAAAGCTAATCACCACATGCCATGTGATAAAGTGGGATATTGTTCTGTAAGCATTGTGATAAACCAGAAAAAGAACATTACAAAATATGCGCATAGTGTGTGTGGGAAGCTGTTGGTTATACAGTGCACAGCTGCACTATGTTCAGGAGCTGATGTCATGTACCAAAGGGAAACTTAAACTGGTAGAAGAGGAGGCTGATGATGCTTTAAACTGAAATTTTGTATTGCTTATAATGTTTCTCATAATCAACAATGTTTCTAATTACAATGTTTCATGTGCAATAAACCTCAAAAACAATTAGAATTCTTTCCTTCTAATTTACTGCCATTGTGTGCTATTTGCCATGCTACAAAATCACGAAGCATGAGTTACAGTATATCCATATCATAAGCTATATACAGTATCTACTGTATATGACAACTACAGGCTGAGTTTTTGAATGGGCCAAAACGGTGAGAGACGGAGTTACAGCTTTTTGACAAAGTCAAACAAAATTCACAGTAATGTAACCCAAACACTTTTGGCAAAATATTGTTCAGTTTGTGCTTTTTAAAACTCTCATGTCTCAAAGAAAATACGCACAAAATAGTATCTATTAGTATTTAATACTTGCTTTTTTTCCCCTTTAAAATTGCAAAAATGGAGTTCTCATTTTGCTGTAAAACTCTTCATATAGCACATCATTTTAACGCCTCTAAGTACTTTTCTCACATACAAGTGTATGCAATAATTATTTATGATCTCACTCTCTGATGTCACCCATAAAATTATTGTTTCCATTCTAAGTCCGGTTTCTCTAAAAGTTTCCTTGTCAAGAATCCCATCAAGATTTTTCCTGATAATGTCGCTCTTGGTTTGCTTATTGGGTAGATTCTAAATCTACATCTGTGGTTCTATAAATCTGCTTTCTGACCCTGTTGTTAAAAGCGCTACATGACTTACATTCAATTGATTGTTACTGAAAATGTCCAGTTATTCTCAACAGATTCCTTCACATCTTTTCTTCATCCATGCGTGAACTTTTCAGCTCCGTTAAACATTATTTATTTTTTTATTTATCTATCTATCTATTTTTCTCTGTATTTGGTGTTTTTTTTTGTTTTTTTCTTTTCGTGCGAGCAAATTCCAATTTCACATAAAAACAGGTGGCTGAAAACCCATAGCAGATGCTAAAGCATGGAGCTCTCCCTCAACACTACACGCACCGTGATTAAGAATTCCAAACACGTGGCAGGAGAACTGAGTGTAGGGTCTCGGCACACTCTCCAATTTCTATCTTTATTCAAACACACTTGGTGGCTGAGCAAAAGACGCAGCCAGGTAACAAACGCAAATTAGAGATAGCAATGGTGGCTGTGGCTTTCTGATAATTATAGCGCCCTACTCACTCCTGGACGCACTGGATCATGGCTTCCCGTTCACAATGACACACGGAACAGTGGAGAAACCCAGCAGCATGGGCAATCATTAAGAGCCAGATCAAACGAGTAGAGCCAGGCCTACTAAATGAAATGATCGTGGGAGGTGCGGCTGAGTGAGGAAAATAACACCGCTACACGATATGCACAGATGCAGTACTATGAATAGTAGTGAGACATAACAACAATACAACTGATCGTGCCTTTCATCCTGAAGGAACAAAGTGTGGGGGGGGGGGGGGGGGGGGGGGTAAAAAAAA
>JAAGKR010006437.1:13425-42925 GCA_011419295.1 Clarias macrocephalus
GGGGGTTAAAAAGAACTAAAGAAGAAGTAAGGCACAGAATTCTAGTTAGCATCTCAACTTCTTTTATATGCAAGGCTAGGTCTTTATAATAAAACCACTGGAAGATGTGTGGCATGCTGGAATTTTAAAAACCTAAATGTAAAAAAATCACGGCTTTGTTTAAAACTTTCTAGAAAGAAAAAGGAAATGCATATTGACCCTGAGTGTTTGAGAGAAGACGCATAGTCACAGACAATTTAATGGTAAAAGAACATATTACAATTATTTGTTACTGTACATTAGAGGGGGTAGAATGGCTTCGTGTTTAGCACAGTTACAATGCATCTTCGAGACTGGCCGTTTGAATAATTGTAATATGTTCTTTTAAACAGCGCAGTTTATATATAGGCTTGATTCCCATCTCTGTGTGCATGGAGTTTGCATGTTCTCGCTGACATGTGTGTCAGCGACGGTGTCCAACTTCCATGAGATAAGCTCCAGGCTCCCAGCAACCCTATACTGGATAAGCTGTATGAATGAATGAATGAATGAATGAAAGAGTGTTTTGAATTTTAAAAAAGAGTTTATGAATTTGACGCAACAGGAGACAGATATTAGAATGAAGATTGGAAAAAAAAAAAAACATTGTATGATAATTTTTCCATTGTTTGTTTTTTTGGCTTAACTGTCTAAGTTTCATGAGCCTGTACTCACTGTAGCCTGTATCATCTATCACCCTGTAACCTGTTTCTTGCTGACAAGACTGTTTATCTCAAGTTTGATATGACGTGCATTATAAGTTGTGTTTCTTCCCATCACATTTGTAAAGAGTGCCTAAAACCACCAGCAGAAAAATTGCCAATTCTAAATTTCTTCTCGATGTGTGTGTGTGTGTGTGTGTGTGTGTGTGTGTGTGTGTGTGTGTGTGTGTGTGTGAGAGAGAGAGAGCGAGAGCGCGAGGGAGAGAGATACCCTGGGATATACAGTGATATCCAGGCTGGATTTCTACCTCACACATATTGTTCTTGGGATACGCTCTGGATCAACTCTGACCCTGGCCAGGATAAAGTTTGATGAATGAATGAACTGCAGTGCTTTCTGTTTGGACCTATCTGTTCTGTTTTATAAAACAAGCTGCTGAGTGAAACGTGTTCCCCTTTTTTAATTAATTTAATGAATGAATGAATTTATGGATTTTTAAAATTATTATATTATTTTTTGTGGCTTTAATAGCATGGTCTTAAAAGTATACTTATTTTTTTTTAATTGGCAGTGGGAACACACTACTTGCATGTGAAGTACTTTATTTGAACATAGTCTTTTAAGACGTCAGAGGAATTGTGCCACAGCAATCTTTGGCAGCCAGACGTTTGGCAGGAATGCAAATGAAGGTAAATACCAAGATACCAAGTTTGTGTTTATAGAGTTCATTTAATTCATTCGAGAGTTTTCACTCCATCATATATAAAATATTCTTATTTGGGGATTCCCAGGATCAGAACTGTCTATAAGAATGTTTAGTTTGATTATCTCTCATTTAGGACCGATTGAAATTACATGACAAAATGAAACCAATCTTGCCCTTTTTAAAAAAAATATGTATATTTTAAACATTTAACCTGTTTCTCTACCTATGGGTTGAAATCCTTAGGAGTCATTAAAGATTAGACAGGTACCATGTGGGAATGCAGACTAGCCCTCAGGTTGTCTGTAGATCATCATTAAAACTCAAGAGGTCTTTAGGTCGTCTTCACGAGAGTAAGATGTTCCTGATTACTTTGTAAAGACACCCTAAAGACATCGTTAGGAAATTAGTGCTGAAGATGTCTGGGGTGTTAATATTTAGTGTGTATTGGTCCTGCAGTTCTCTCGGTGACCACCGGGTAAACCATGACAGTACAGCATCCTTACTGTCTTCTTTCTTGTTCTCGTTCAGTTTATAATTTGGCTGTCTGCCTGACTTTTTGTTTTCGGTGAATGTTTTTTTTTCTTTTCTTTCTTAGTTTCATTTCACTTTTTCTTTGTTTTACCAGTTAATAGGACGTAAGAAAACCATTCGGTCTGTCCCAGCAATGCACCACACACATTATGGAGTCTAACCCTATGCCTGCTTGTCGCTGATAACATGGGTCACTGTGGGTGTTTTCACAGGAAGAAGAGTATTCACACACACACACACACACACACACACACACACACACACACACACACACACACACACACACACACACACACACACACACACACACACACATTTCTTGTAATTAGTACATTTTGGAGACATTAGTCCTACCCATGCATTGTGGGAGCACACACACTCACACACGCTCACACACACACACACACACACACACACACACACACACACACACACACACACACACACACACACACACACACACACACACAGCCTGCCTCTACAATAAGATGTGAAGGCTGACTTTGAGCTTGACTAGCTGCTGCTTCAGAGGCGGTAAAGCTGACGAGCAGATACAGGTGACCTCTTCCTGACAGGACTATGTTGGGTCCATCAGAGCAATAGGAGCTGTCAGTGTGGTGTGTGTGAAAGCAACACCCAAGAGCACAGAATTACGAAGGGCATAAGGAGCACCACAGTTATACAGCACAACAAAATCCCACTGCTGCACCGCTGTGCCTCACACACATCAAGTGACAAGCTCCATAATGAGCTTCAACCCCCAGTACATGCCTCCGCTCCAACTCAATGTGATTGTGACATTGGTTTTATGGCTTCATTTTCTTGCTCGGCCGTTAAGGAAAGTGCACAGTTGTTGCATTCTAATAGAAGTTTAATCAGCATCACTTCAACGGCCCCTTGACTTCAGCCAGAAGCTTTATCCCCAAAATCACTTCCAAATTGCCTTTCATGTGAATGAAATAATGCGAGTGGTGATATTAGGATGTCACGACAGAGCCGAGATGATTCATTCCCCATGAAAGCATCATCAATTCCTCAGACAGGTGGAGCAGCGGAAGAAGAGAAAGTAGCAAGAAAAATCTGAGGCACAGGGAAAGCACCCATATGTACATAATTAACCATGCATAGCAGGGATGTGAAAATTTGCGCTGTGATTCAATTTATCCTCCCAATTCTGGGGATGATGTTGCTGATGAGGATCATTTAGCACGCTGGAGAGAGAGGTGCTAAGAAAGAGCTGCGTGCGGAAAAGCTGTCAGTCCACAGAAGTGGCGTTTTGAGCCAAGTAGAAAAAATTAATATGGACAACACGTGGACGTGATCAATGAATGGGAACCTGCTGGGAAAATGAGGTTACATGTAATGTGATGAGCACCTCCATCTGTCTGGTTGAATCAGAAAGCTGCTCAGATTTTGTTAGGAGAAACCTGAGAAAAGGGGACAAGAGTGTGAGAAAGTGGGAAGAAATAAAGACGGTGTGCATTGTTATTATGATGTGCTCACAGTCAGCAATCAGTGTTCAAATTGCCTTTTTTCCCTATTTTGTCACATTATATTTTACATGTTACAATTTTAATATAAAATTCCAGCTCTCCCCCCCCAAAAAAAAAAAAATTAAAAGTTGTATGGCTCATTCACCATCGCATTGTTTCAACAATCTTATGCAACCTCATAACATTTATTTCTCTTGAGAGTTGATCAATTTTTGGTCAAAATCTTGTATTGAGACTTTTATTAGAGCCAATGTCAGGACTCTGTGGTGGCTAATTCATGCTTGAAAATGATTCATTCAGAAGCTCCTGAAAGCACCCTTTCACAGTTTGAGCCTTATGAATTTTGGCGTTATTGCTCTGGAATATGGCCGTGCCATCAGGAAATAAAAATAGGCAGTATTAGCCTGATTAGTCTAACTAACAAGTGGTTTTCTTATGACAGACCAAAAGTTTGGACACACCTTCTCATTCAAAGAGGTTGAATTTGTATTATGGCAAGAAAAAAGCAGCTAAGTAAAGAAAAACGAGTGGCCATCATGACTTTAAGAAATGAAGGTCAGTCAGTCTGAAAAATTGGGAAAACTTTGAAAGTGTCCCCAAGTGCAGTCACAAAAAGCATCAAGCGCTACAGAGAAACTGGCTCACATGCGGACCGGCCCAGGAAAGGAAGACCGAGAGTCGCCTCTGCTGCGGAGGATAAGTTCATCCCAGTCACCAGCCTCAGAAATCGCAGGTTAACAGCAGCTCAGATCAGAGAGCAGGTCAATGCCACACAGAGTTCTAGCAGCAGACACGTCTCTAGAACAACTGTTAAGAGGAGACTGTGTGACTCAGGCTTTCATGGTAGAATATCTGCTAGGAAACCACTGCTAAGGACAGGCAACAAGCAGAAGAGACGCGTTTGGGCTAAAGAACACAATAAAGAAAACTCTTTGAATGAGAAGGTGTGTCCAAACTTTTGGTCTGTACCAAGCATTTATAGTAAGTGATCTCCAATCATGATCATTTATGATTTGTTTTTTCATTTTCAACCACATTTCTTCCATGAAGTTAGCAGGTCAGCACTATCATTCTAGGTTTGAATAACATGTTGGACAGTTCTTAACCCAATCCTTATCCAAGTAATTTTTTTCTTTCAGATGCAGAGCAATATGAAAACATCTTTTGCACACCCACTGTATAAGGTATATGTCTTGCACAATTAGATGTGAAAGTGATTATTCAGAGTATCAGACTTTGAAGGCAAAAAAATTTCTGGGTACATTATTAATTAATGATGTTAATGCAAACCTGATATGACAGCAGACTCTAGTCTAATACGTATTGCTCTTTTGCGCCTTGCACAAGAAGGCAGAGAATACTATACATCCTCAGGCTTTTTTCCTTCCTCCCTTTGTAGAAATCAAACACGTTTGAAAATGTCACAGCGCCTCTGACTATTCTGGGGCAATATCTAAAGGCTTAATTTCAGCACATTACCCACTCACGCAACTGAATCATCCACGGTGGTGCTCTGCTTCAGACCTGGAAAGTAACTCCCAATTCTGATAATCCATCTATCAGGAAAGGTGTGAAATATAACACTGGAGTCAAATACTGTAGTGCAGACATGGCCATAGTCTTGAATTTTTGCTCTGAATATCTGCAAGTCTGCCTCAATCCAAGAAAGGATTACAGATGCCATAAAACATTGTGGTCATCTCCATGCATGCATTCTCCTAACATATGTTATGGCTGCTTAAGTGTTATTATAGCACTCGCTGCTGCTGTCTCTGGCAACATGCATAAAAGTCTGTATATGGCTCATATGTCGAATTATGTTTGTGCGATAAATATTTTATGACATCTTTAACAAGGACACTTCAACTAAATTGAGCACCAGCATGCTTCTGATGGTATACGGTTAGTGAAGGGAGCTTTATGATAGCCTGCACTCATACATTAAGCTTTCATATTTAAACCAAAATCATAACGAATAAATGGAAATAAGAAAAAAAATTCTTTATGTATGGATTTTTAGTAGGCTGTTTACGTTTACTCTGCAGGAAAATAACCCCAACTCAGAGTGCTTTGTTTAAACGACCCAATATCGTTTTATCAGTTCTAAGGATGCGGCACAATGGCTTATTGGTTAGCATCGTCGCCTTGCACCTCCAGGGTCTGCGTTTGATTCCTGCCTCGGGTCTGTGTGCATGGTGGTTTCCTCCCACAGTCCAAAGACATGCAGCTTAGGCTAATTCGCATTCCCAAATTGCCCTGTCATGTGTGAAAGTGTATGTGTGTGTGTGCCCTGAGATGGATTGGCACACTGTGCAGGTCATGCCCTAAGTTTCCTGGCATAGGCTTCAGGCGACCGTCTATAAGGATAAAGCAGTATTGCTATAAGGATAAAGCAGTATTCTAATCTTTGATATACTGTACCATGGCTTGGAGCATTTTATTTAACATTCATAGAAGGACTTTACAGTACTTAAACCATTTAACTGATCAGATAACTTACAACTCAATTATTGATGTTTACAACCCACAGACTGGCAAGCTAATGGTAAATCCAGGAGGTTTACTATACATTAGGATTAACGCAAGCAAAAAAAAAAAGAAAAAAAAAAGAATAGAAGACATGACATGGTAGACTTCTATAATTATTATTAGCTAACATGACTGAAACAGTGTTTGCTTATCAAGCATCATCCGTGAGACATTGTTTTCCAGTAGGTAAACTAATTGCAATATTAACATTTTATAGCAGGTTGGCTAAAGCAATGGAGCCATGGAGTCTTTGAAACTAAGATCTACATGGTATCAACACTAGCTTAACTCACTGAAATTTACAATGTTACATGGTATGGTAAGAGTTTTCATGGCAGTTCAGAGGCTCATGCATTGTGCAGACTTGTGCATCACCACGGCGCAGACATCAGTTTATTTTCATGAAAATGCCATCCCATACTTTTAAAAGTTTTGGTCTCAATTTTTAAATTTTTTTGCCTCTTCTTCACCCTGACTCTCTCTCTCTCTGTTTCACCGTCATTCATACGCTTTCCTTCATTAGTACAGTGGCGTCATGGCAGAGAGTGGAAGAGATACTGCCCCTAGCACTTCCTGTAGTGCATTGCAGTTTCAAACGAACATTTATGTAATTTTATAATACAATGCATGACGCTAAAATTTCACATCGACAAATACTGTATGTTGATTATGTCAACTAATCATTGCAGCCATACTGCAACTTATTCCAGTGCTTTTATTCTCATTAATGATTATAAAGAACTCTAGTTGTCACTTCTGCCTGGTCTCTTACTTTCTTTTGTCTGGCATATTCATAATAATTATTAGATTAGATATTATACTGTATAAGAGGTATACACTTCTGAATGTTTCGTTATTGGAAAATAACCACCAGTGCATCATGCTACACCACACTGCCCTGTCCTTGATTATTTTCCTGAACCAGCATACTCACTCCTTATAACATACAGTATTATTATGTAACCCATTGGTCATAAAGGGTGGACGTTTTTTCCATTCTGAGTTTGGAGAAAGGGCACAAGGAAAGGCAGTTAGAATCATGCATTCTGTCGCATGCTGTTAGTGAGCACTGAGTGTCGCAAAGTCAGTCAGCCATGAAAGCAAATGTGCATCATGTCCCAAAACATCTGCATGTACTGGGCCATATTACAGTGTCTTAAATAATAGTCCTGTGGTAGCTTCAGAGCCCATATTTTGTTTGTATTTCTCTGTGCGTGCACACACACACACACACACACACACACACACACACACACACACACACACACACACACACACACACACACACACACACACACACACACACACACACACACACACACACACACACACACACAAACATACGTACATGCAAGCATTCACTTGTCACAGATCCCCAAATGATGCCTTTCAGATGTGGCTGGAGAGAAAATGCTGTCGATGTCGATTGAAAGGCAATACTTTTATGTCAGTCTTTCACTTTCAAGTCTCCTTCTTTCATCCCTTAGGAAATAAGCAGTATATACGTATGTATGTATACATAAGTGAGGGAGACGAAGAAACCTCAGAAGTAAAAGGGGTACACAAAAGTGGTTTCTCTCAATCATCATTTCAATCAGCAACAAAATTTTCACTCTGCTGCTTGAGATTTAAGATGCTGCGCGAATGTGATGCTGTGCCTCCTACAATTCTTCCACAATTCCTACATCCTGATATTCATTCCCACAATCAGGCGCAATATAAAGTATCCTTTGTAGCGAAAGCGTATATTTTCCTGTGTTGTGCCGTGGTTATAGCAGGCCGTCGCGATGGCAGCGTTCCCAATCACTGGCATTCATAATGAATGAGATTTGAACGGTGCGGCATCTTGAGAATGGCACAGACCATCATAACTCAGAGACGCAGCTGAGACGTGCCAAATGGAAATGTGATGCGCCACTGTCGAATGGCGCTCCCAGTTCCTCCGACATCTGCTGGAAACCGCTGCCCTCAGGGCCATTCTTGTTTTTCCTCCATACGTGAGGGTGTTTGTTCACATCGTGTGTGGGTCTATAGAACATCTATTCAGTCTTTTTCTCCCCTTAAAAAAAAGGAAAAAACGAAAAATAGGAATAAATGCAGATTAGAAACAAAGAAAAAGATCATTTTTTTTGAAGCAGGCGTTTAGCTACAGTTAGAGAAAAACTAATTATCAAGCAGAAACTTAGGCTGTTTGTGGCACCGCAACTTTCAGACTCATTACATGTTTTTCGTATTACATGTTTCACACTACTTGCATGTAAATTGCTATATTTCAGAATAAATTGGGCTATAAAGAAGATTTTTTAGTAAGGGGGGGGGGGGACACATGCAAACAAACAAACAAAAAAATCATGTCCAGAAGCCCCCCCCCAAAAAAAACAAACAAACAAACAAACAAACAAAAACAAAAAAAAAAACACTTTGGGTCTGACAAGGATTTAAACTAATTAATAATTTTAGAAAAATATGTGCAATGTGTTTTTTTTTAATCCAAAGAGCAATGAAGCAATTAACAAATATCTGTTGCAGCCACACTACAAACTACATACACAGTTTTAATGCATATAAATAAACTTGTCTTGCTTCACTTTGCAGTCATGAACAGACGTGAAAAATACTTAACTACCTGCACTTTGTTCCTGTATATAAGTACATATTCAGGTGCATTTCTGCATTTCTACTTGGGTGTTATTGAAATGTAATACTTATGTAAACAATTTCCAAGGGGGCGGGGGGGGGGGGTATTTTTGTTTCTACAGTATATCAGGAGGATTAGAGGTAGGGATGGAGTGCTTCACCCCCTTTAAAAAAAAAAAATCTAATTTTAGATGCATGTCTAGAGTTTCTAAAGGTTATAATAATTTATTCTTAAAAATTGAAGTTTATTTAAAATGTATATAAAAAAAACTTTTACTTTATTACATTTGACTAAAAAAGATAAATGAGCTATTTAAGTTATTTTTAACCATTCTTTACATTTCTACTAGTTTTCCCACCTCTGATTAAGGTACACAATCTTATTTCCAATTACCTTCTTACCTTTTTTTATACACTTGTTATAGGTGATTTTTGCAAATGTAAATAAAGTGAAACTATATTTCATGCATAATCTCCAGCTTTGTACATCTCTGTCCCTAAACCAGAAGAACATACCGAACTGCACACAGGAAGAAACTAAGCCTGATATTCGACAACTAGTTTCCCCTAATGTTAATGTTACCGTGTTCACACTACAGTGTACATAGTGAGCTTTTGTTCAAGTTGGACACCAAACGTTTGAGGCGAATGGTGTGAATCCAAAGGATTTCTAGCACAAGTTATACAATTACAATGCAAAACCTCAATCACTAATTGAATGTAGGCACCTGTAAAAGTAGCCTACACGTTTCCTGTTTGCCCCTGTGATCTCTAGCACCTTTGACCAGCTGCGAGCGAGTGTGTGAGGTGTGTGTGTGTGAGGATAATGAGCTTTCGCGGGAGAGATTTGCAGTTTGATCATGCTCGCTAGGCTTTTCTTTTAGCTCGCAGGAACATGAGCAGAACGTGTGCTACATTGGAGGAAAATAGGCACCAGTATGGGCCGTGGGAGGTACGTGGGCAGCCGGCGTTTTTTAACAAGGCTGGCAACGAGACACACACACACACACACACACACACACACACACACACACACACACACACACACACACACACACACACACAGAGAATTTTGTCAAAGTTACTACCAGTAATGTTCTGTGGTCTGTGGAGAGGCTTGGAAAAACCCAAAAGAAAGAGAAAGCTATATAACCGGAGGGGGAAAACACATGATGAGAAAATAAGAGAAAATGTGTGTGAGAGAGAAAGAAAGAGGCAGCAGGAGACGCATCCATGCGAAAGGTGCCAGGAACTCCAGCATTCTCAGGGACGAGATGCTCGAATGGGGAGAAAAAAAGCTGCACCTTTAGGCGAGTGCTGAGGATTTGAGAGCACATTACGATTTCCTGGCAGTGTGTGTGCGTGTGTGTGTGTGTGTGTGTGTGTGTGTGTTCATGCCATGAGCAGCAGGGAGACAGCCTCCTCTAGCAGGACAGAGGGAAAGACAGACGCTGAATCTCAGAGCAGAGAAGCCACAGGTTAGCAGCACTGAAACAGATGCTGCTTATGAGACATTAATGTCCTCGCAAAGCGGGCATGTGCTGCCACACACTCGCATGCACACACCTAAACACACACCTGGGACAGATTATTAAACACCTCCGGCTAATTAGGGCTAGAGTGCACAGTTCTGTCAGCCTTGTGGCCAGGTGGAAGCCTCCAAAGAAAGGTGCATTATTGAGTGTATTAAATTATAGAAATCACTTAAAAAAAAAACTGTGTGAATATAATACAGCATTGCATTTTTTAAAGAAGAATAAACAGATAAATGTTACATTAGATTTTTTTTTTATACATAGCACAAATGCAGAGCAATTGACACTGCTTTGTACAATTTAGCAGAATAAAATATCGAAGGATCAACACAAGTCAGACTGAAATTTCTCATGAATGAAGATGTAAAGCTGATTGACATTAACAGAAGACTTCAAGCACAGAACGGTGATGAGACTCTTAGCCACAGTGAAACATTTGAATGGTGCACACGTGTTAAAGAAAGCCGTTACGTACTGTATGTGAATGGTGATCCTGGCTGTGGTGACTCCGAGCCCACTGCAATCCATAAGCATTCAGCGTGACCACATGTTTGGGTCATTAAAGGAGGCCAGTGTTTCCGACATGGAGCAGGAAGTTTTAGGTTGTTTTTATTCTTTTATTTTTTAGTTTTTGCTTCCATTTTGATCTTTTTCTTGCAATAAAGATTGTTGTATATAATTTTGTGTTTAGCGTTCTTATTTTTTTTTTAATACTGTCCATACATATTTACTTAGGATGAATGGTACTGTACTGTACATCACCATAAATTAACCCGTAAATTCATGTTCACATTTCTTTGTCTTTTGTGGTTTACATCTAAATGCTCACCCGCATGAAGCTGCCATAAACCTTCCACTTAAACAACACTTTTGTTGTGACCCGTGATGCATGCCTCTAGCTCTAGTCTCACTCATTGTTTCCACTAGGAGCACAAGCGGCTCATTCCAGCTGCGATAGCTGTCACTCTAATCAATGCCTGTGATTTCACCAGGTGTGTCCTGGCACGTTTCGCTGAAGTGTCCGGTCCATTTACATTACAAGCCACAGTTTTAAGTAGTGTTTTTTTTTTTTGTTTTGTTCAGATTGGATTTGCATGACATGATGGTTCACAATTATAATTCCAAGTGTCATTTATCTGACTCTATCATGAACACGTCCGTCCTATGAAACAAGCTTAACAGCCACTATGAGATTCAGTTGAGGAAGCCCAAAATCTATTGCATATCTTTGGCCTAAAATTTTGACTTTTTAAAAAAAAAACTTTTTCACAGTCCGTATTGCTCTAATTCTTAAATTTTCCTAAAATTTGACTCTCACCTGTCGTTTTCTTTAAGTTTCTTAAACTGACTTATTAATAAGTGATTTGCAGTTGCATCCCACTGCCTCTGTTTCATGGCAGACATTTTCTATAAATATTTTACCAAATCTTGATCCTTTTTAGTACAAACTTTTTTTTTTTTCAAAAGTATGTAAAAAGTTTTATGAGCCTTAATTATCATGCGCATCATTTTTAGTTTTTTTTTTTTGGTACAATTCACTGTTAAAGCAATGTAGAAATGTAGATTATTTTCAAACTTAATTGTGGCCAAAGGTGGTGTTTTTTTGTTTTTATGAGTAATGCGAAACTTTTTAGATGTACTGTAACTAGTGTTCGTTAACCAGCTGTTGTCTTTTGCTATATTATGTGGATCATTAACAAAGTTCTTGAGGGCAAATGACTAAACCCAGCTGAGTTGTTCAGTATAATAACCCTCTAAAGTTCTGTTCATGTTCAAAGATTACAGTAAGTCACATTGTAAATAAGTCTCCTAACCCGCAAGTCTATGTGGCATCACTATATATATAGTTAGATGGATAGATGGATACTGTATATTGTATACTGTATATAGAACTAATTTCAAGAACAACCTAACATGTTCTGGCTTAATATTTCATAGATTTTATTTTCACATTAAATTTTTCTTCATTTTTGTGAGCTCTTGTGCAAGCTATAATATGCAGGAAATTTATTTACTGTAACTCTGCTGTAATGCACACATACATTGTTCCATCTATGTGCTGCTCTGTGCTCTGGACATTGGGCAATGGATATATATTAGCCGTTTCTGTTAGTTATATACGGTCAGATTGCCAGCTTGACTATCTGAACACTTGGTGGTGAAGGACTTGCTCAAGGGTCCAACAGTGGTGGCCTGGTGGCTCAAACCTCCTGGTCTGCAGTCCAATATTTTAACCACCGAGCCACCTCTACCCCCTCTGCTGTAATATATATGCAAAAAAACGAAAGGCTTCTTCTTTTAATAGTTTTTGGTCAAGTGTGTGTAGTTGGTCAAAATGAAATAAAATTTATTTTATCATATTGCCTGGATTGTGCTGAAAAAAGGATATGACACACACTATATTGCGCAATTACTAAACCTTGATATAATCATTAAAACACAGTGATGCAAAAAAAAAAAAAAAAAAAAAAAAAAAAAAAAAAACCTAAAACTGCTCTGAGCTTTAAGGGTTAAAACACTCATGGAATAATAATATTTATTTTAAAAACACACGGGTTGAACACACTGATTAAACAGGCCCAGGTAAGCCTTCTGCTGCTTTACTTGGTGAGAACTACAACAGAGGATGTGTGAAGTCTTTTGAATTTCTAAAAGACAGATAAAAATCCATATTTGTTCACTAGAAACAGAATAAAAGGGGAAGAACAACCTGTTGAGTGCTGCCTTTTTTTTGTAGGGATGTGTGCTTCTATAAATTTATCTGTGGTTTTAGGACTAGTTTAAAAGCTAGTCTAATATGTATTCACCCAATTGAATGTCTCTGCATCAATAGCTAGAAAAAAAAGGCAAACTATGTTATCATTATACAGTTTATAATGGAAAAAGATACAATTTAATATTTACTTTGATTCCTCATGCTCCCAGAACAACTCTTTCACTCTGAAGTGGTAACAAATGACATAATTTGTGCACGTGTATACAGTATAGCAAACCGCAGATATAGACAAATGTTTTTATGTTCAGTTTATGTACAGTAGAATGACACTTTTGAATGTATTGATTATCCACAACGTTATCTATAGCCAGCCTTCCTCATTGTTTTAATCTACTGTAATGTCACACAATTGATAGAAATTGTTACCTACCCTCTTATTCCTACTAATGCTTGGAGAACCCCAGGAAGGCCTAGTGTAGCTGTGATTGAGAGAAAGAGCACATTTTGCCCTGTAAAATCCCGGCCATAGATGTCCATAGTCCATGTAGAACTCATTACCATCGTTAATTCACATGTAATGATGCGGTTGCTTTCACTGTCATTACTACAATCAATCAGGCTGTTTGGCTTCCAATTAGTTCAATTCCTGAATGTCAATATGCAATGGAAAATGCCCAATGCAGCCACAA
Organism: Clarias macrocephalus; assembly: GCA_011419295.1. Taxonomy (NCBI): domain Eukaryota; kingdom Metazoa; phylum Chordata; class Actinopteri; order Siluriformes; family Clariidae; genus Clarias; species Clarias macrocephalus. The sequence continues at coordinate 26,943 of JAAGKR010006437.1, forward strand.
GGTAAAACCTAGACATACAGGTGTTCTGGCAGGCAAAGGGTTAAACAGGGCAAAATGTCTACCACGGTGGGAGCTGATGGTCTGAACATGCGAGTTGCTTATGAGATGCATCAATCTCACGGATTGGCGACATACGCGTTGTAGCCTGAGAGAAATCCCAGAGCTCACATATACACTCCTCCATGAGCAGGAGACACTGTAGCTTAGGGGCCAGCAGCCAGACCCATAAACAGGAGCTTCGCTAACAGAATTATGGAAGCAGGAGAGATATTATCAGCAGAAGAGTGCATAATGCAAGGTTTTTATAAAGCAATAGATCTTGTCATTTGGCATAAAGTCGTCTCCTTCGGGCCTCCAATCTACATTCAATATGGTATAAGTATGAGGAGTGTAACCTATTGGAACAGAGCTATAAATAGAAGGGTGGCTGGAGGCAGCGGAGCCTTGAGGGGAGTGTGATAGGAGGATGTGTCAGGTTTATTACTAGGTCCAGCAATGTGGCACTAAGGAAAAGTTACTAGTATTAACCTCCCCACTTGGAAACCTTTGTGTAAGCTGTAGACAGATTATAGTTTTACAGAAGCACTTTTACTCCTGCCAGTCAAAAGACATTCATTTACAGAAAATGTGCCCAAAGTATTTTAAGCCTGTAAGATACTATGATTGTCTGTGGTGTGACATATCAACCCCCAAAGAGTAAAGTCTAAAGTGTCACTCAATTATTAAATTCTAATCAGATGGCAGCTAAAGTAAGCAGCAGCATTTGTACATGGTATAAACACACTCTGGGATAAAACTCACAAGGCATCTCTATCTCACTCACTCCTCATCTATACAGCTTCATCCTCCATACAGGGTCATGGAGATGCCTGGAATCTATCTCAGGAAACTTAATGCACAAGGCGGGAAACACCCTGGATAGGGTGACAATCCATTGCACTGCACACAAACATACACACACTCATTCACACACTATGGGCAATGTGGGAACGCCCATTAGACTAATCTGCTTGATATGAATGTCTGAGTGCCTGGAGGAATCTCACCAAACCCCTGGAGAACACGCAAACATGCAAACTCCCAATCCAGGGCTTATCCCAGCATCCAGGGTGTATCCCAACCTCATGCCCTAAGTCTCCTGGGATACTCTCCAGGCCCCCATGACCCTGAACACAGGATAAAGCGGTATGAATGTGAGTGAGTTATAGTAGGGCTTCCTACTGTATAATTGCCTATTAAATTAAGTCATTTATTTTGTTGTATAGTAATAATAATAATAAGCACATCAAGGTAAAAAAAAGCGTCGAGATCGAAGCTTTAAACAGAACAACATTACGCTAATATCTAGAAAAGCTGCAAGACTATATTACAAACATCATCCAACCTGTCAGTCAGCCATTTCTGTTTGAGGGAGAAAAAAAAAAAAGGAAAATTGTTTAACATTAGCATATTGAAGTCTTTGTAAGTCACATTTAAGCCTTTTGTAAGACCTAAATTGCTTTTCCTCTCTGACAGCACCGTGGCCAGATAGCGTTGCGCTTCCTCCCTCATCTTTAAGCCTCTCGCCATCACGCAGCATGTTCCAGACTTGCTGATTAAACACCACAACACGGAGCCACGATCCTGCGCTCATGTACCATTACACAATTTCCGACTTATTTCCATACAAACGTAGATGAGCCTCTCTTGCACTCTGCCAAAGTTAGAGAGCAGGAATGAGTTTGAAAAAAAAAAAGAAGAAAGGGAAAAAAAAAAAAAGCAGATAGTGTGATTAAGTGATAGTGACTTGCTTTAGTTCACACAGAGGTTAGCTGCCAGCAGGCAGGAGGCTATGATTAGCTTCATGTGTGTGTGTGTGTGTGTGTGTGTGTGTGTGTGTGTGTGTGTGTGTGTGTGTGTGTGTGTGTGTGTAGGAGTAAAGCAGAGTTTTCTCCAGGCAGCACAAGGCTTCGTTATGGTTATGGTGCTGTCCTGTGCAGAGGGAAACAGGCTCTGTTCCCAATTCGCCCATAAACAGGCAGAGCAGAGAAATGCAGCAATCCAGCATCAGCCATTAATGTCACCGTAATGCTGTAACACTTCTGCTGCAAACGGCCAAAAGCTAATTGGATCTTTAAAATATTTACTCAAGACCTGTGTTCACTTTCACTCACATGCTTTCGCTTGGTATAAAAAGAGAAATGTAGAAATGTAAGCAGTAGTAACTCAGTGCTTAATGGAATCATTTAGCATTTTCCAACATAATCTCTGCATACTGTGAGACTTTTAAACTGTTTCCCAATACTATAAAAAGAAAAAATATATATACAACAGTGCATGCTGCTTGTTTGACATTATTTTACATTAAATAGATTAGATTAGGTCACACGGTGGCTTAGTGGTTAGCACTGTCGCACTTGCACCTCTGGGTCTGGGTTCGATTCCCACCTCCATGGAGTTTGCATGTTCTTTGCTCTGGTTTCCTCCCACAGTCCAAAAATGTCCAGATTAGGCTAATTGGCTTTCCCAAATCACTCATAGTGTGTGAATGAGTGTGTGCCCTGTGATGGACTGGCACCATGTCCAGGGTGTACCCTGCCTCGAGCCCCAAGTTTCCTTGAATAGGCTCAAGGCCAGCTGTGACACTGTATACAGGATAAAGCGGTACAGACAATAAGTGAGTGAGTAAATTAGATTCACTTTGGAGCTAAATTACTTAACAATCTTGAATGACTCAGATAAACTAGTGGTTAGGCAATAGCTGGAAGGTTAAATTAAACATATTGTCTGACGAGCAGCTGATATGAATCATTGAGCATTTTTTATTTATTTTTAAACAGCAAGAGGGCGGCATGATGGCATAGTGATTAGCACTGTTGCCTTGCACTTCCAAGATCTTGTTTCGATTCCCACCTTGGGTTCTGTTTGCATGTTCTCCCCATGCTTGGTGAATTTTCTTTGGCTACTCCGGTTTTCTCCCGTAGTCCTTTAGACTCTGTATACAGGATAAAGGAGCAAGTGAGAGTAAATAGCAAGAAGGTAAAGAAGAAGATAACAGTGGCGGAAAAGAAAAAATCAACATACTTTGCCAGGTAGTTAAATTCATGAATATTGAATTCACCCCAATTTAATTCTGCATATCTCAATTCCATTTTTATCCCTTTTATTTAACTTTCACATCTTGATCAGATTACAGAGCATGTAGAATAGAACAGCCTACTTACACCAATTATACTCTATTCATGCTGAAATGTACTCTAGTTGGTTAGTGTCTGTCAACTTTGGGTAAGTGGTAGCTCAGTGAGTTAATTCTTTGGGTTGCTTATCAGAACGTCACCAGTTCAAGCCCCAGCTCCACGAAGCTGCCACTTTTGCGCCCTTGAGCAAGGACCTTAAGTCTATCCGTTCCAGGGGCACTGTATCATGGCTGACCCTATGCTCTGATACCAGCTTTCTAACTGGGATATCTGAAGAAATTAATGTATTTGTGACAATTAAGAGCTTAAAATATTGCAGTGTGTCAATAAAAATAAAACCTTAGTGACTAATACCATGATAAGGAAAAGGAAGAAATGGGTCCACAAGTAGGATATATGGGGAAAACAGCAGTGAATTTAGAACCGCATTGCGAAGAACTTGATATGCATATTAGTAAAATATTATTCCTCCCTCTAAAAAAAGAAAGAAATGTGCTTCAAAATGCTTGGAGAATTTGCTGTGTAAAAAAAAAATCAACTGTAGAAACCACAGCTATGTTTAAAAGTAAGAGCATTTCCACATGCACAGTATGCTAAGAACTGAAAGGACTGGGACTAAACAGCTGTGTGGCCATAATAAAATGTCTTGTTAGTGAAACTAATCTGAAGAAAAGGCTTTATATGCTAAAAAGATTTCACGTTGGAGCGATGGGAAAAGGGCATTGATGAGTCCAGATTCTATAATTCAGAGTAATGTGTTCTGTGATTTTGATGAGTCCAAGTTCACTGAGAAAAATAGAGGAAGATCAGAGCAGTTAACATTCATTCACCTGGTGGGAAAAAACACAGAGAGCCATAAGAGCCCCCCCACCCCACCCCCACAACCCTCAACACTCGGACATACGCTGAAGATTCTTTAATTTCACCATCTTACAGACAAGACACAGATAAGACATGCAACATGGCAAGGAGCCTTGAATCAGGAACCCCATGAGAGTTCAAATAGTGAGAGGGAACAAAACGTATCCGCTTGAGCAGATTTCACCCGGCAGAGCAGCTGCTGGAAATAGTCGGAAGAAAAGTTGTTAGAATACTTAAAAAGTGCTCAAAGTGTCAGTGGTGGTATATTTAAAACACATGTTGCCATGAAGAAGACTGTTATGCAGTGGTTGACGAATAGAGTGAGTGAGTTTAAATGAGTGAGAAAGTGATTGAGGTTGTTTGTCGGTGGGTCGGTGAGTAAACATATGAGTTTTCAAAACTGTTCTTCATTTGCAGTAGTCCAGGACAGTGGACTAATTTGTAAATTTGGTCCATTTTCCCTCTTGGTTCAGTTTCGTTTTACACAGGCAAGATTTCAAGGGGAACCAAAAGTGTGTCATGACAATTCACATGAGAACGTTTCCTCTGACTATTGGTTAAAAGAGTCTGGGGTTGGAACAGGAATGTAAACACAAGACAAGGATTCCTGTTCTGTACTGATTAATATTTCAAATAAAAAAAGGGCTAAAAAGGTCATTTGCTTATACAGTAACTCTGGCACTTATCTGGGCAATATCCACAGACTGGCCAAAAAAGTCATCCATTTCAAGATTGTTATGAATGTGGTGGCCAGTTCATGTGTAAAAATGATTCTTCATGCTCCCAGAACCACTGTTTGACTCCTGGAATATGCCTGTACCATCAGTGAAGAAGAACTCCATTGATGTGAGAACCTAATCATTGAGTACATTAGGGTCATCAGCTGACATAATTTCATTGCCACATACTGTAATGTTGCTGAGCCTAGACCTAACCGACTGAAACAACCCCAGATCAACCTCCAGAGGCTTCTACGGTGACCACTATGCTTGATACGTGCATCACTTCATGCTCTTATTTTCTTACCCTGACAAGCCCACTGCTCTCGAATAGGGTCGATTTGGACGCATCAGACCACATGACGTTTTCCCATTGCACCAAAATCTTCATGCTCCCTAACAAATTGAAGCATTTTTTTCTGATTGTTGCTGTCTAACTAACAATTGGTTTTCTCATGGCAACACAGGTGTTTAGTCTCAATCTTGTGTTGATTTTCATCACATTATTATTCATCAAGTGTTTAAGCAATCTCCATTCATGGTTGTTTTCTGCTTCCAAAAAGTTGATGGTTCAGGACTATCCTTTGACGTTTTGCTATTGTCTTGAAGAATTCTTAACCCCATTCCAGTATTCGGAGCTCAGTTGTTTTCTTTGGTCGATGCAGCCCAATGATTTGACCCTTCTTAAATAACGACTTTTTTTTGGCTAGGCAGTGTACTATGCTAAATGAACTTTTCAGGAAATATGTTCACATTCTTCATAAAAGTGTAATGTGCAACTTACTGTGAATATTGAGCAACCTGAGTAAACAAGCCAAGCACTATCTTCTGGCGCTAGGTAAATGTTAATCTATGGTAATGTGAATGGGGCAGAGGGTCACAGGTTCAAACTCCAACACCACCAAGTTAGCACTGTTTGGCCATTGAGCAAGACCCTTAACCCTCAACTGCTCAAATGTATAATGAGATAAATTTGATAAACAAGTTGCTCTGGATAAGGGTGTCTGCCAAATACCATAAAACCAATATCTAAATCTTAAATGTTATATAATGATGCTAACCTCTAGGTACTAATTTCTGGTTCTTACCCAAGCCATTACTTCCACACCCTAAAACCTAAGCTCTTCAGAATACTGTATTAAGTAACCCCTTATCCCTAACGCTAACCGCTATACCTTCATACCAAAAGTGAGTGATAAATGTGTGGTCACTGACATCTAAGTGTATATATACTACATACTGTACACACTAATGGATTATAAGGACTTCCTCTTACACAAACACACCAAACCACACTTCTGAGTTTGTGAGCACTGAAGGACTACATGTGCCTGCTAAATCCCTAACAGCTACCAGAAACATCCAAAAAATATTGTTTTGCAATATACTAGTCATATAGCTTCTCTATAAACAATAGCTAAACAAGACTTACAGAATGTCATCTAAGATCTCCAAACAGTGTCAAGGAAGGCTACCAATGAAGGACTATAAGGACTGTTACTCTGTTGATTTGCCTCCTCTTGCCTGCCTACTCCAACATATAGATGTCCATCTATTAATCATGTGCTTCTGGAAGATTCCTGTCTTCACTGCTTCTCATTAGTAGGTGGCATTCTACATGAAATCATGACCTTACCCATCATACCTGTCCAACCAGATCTGCAGCTCATTGCTGGAACCTTCTGGGACTGCCATTTGGTTGTGCACAAAATCGACTTCACACAGCTTACACTGCTAGATTCTCCCTCCTCTGCTCAAGACTGTCAGAGACCTAGATTAAGCTAGAGAATGCCCACAGAGAATGTCCACACATGCTGCACTCAATGGCTTTCTTTTTCACACATATCCCCAAGACTTCTGACAAATGTTGAAAGGGGGGAGGTGTTGGTGGGGGTAGGTTTGCCTATTACTACTTCCTGCGCATGCTGTCCTTTTTTCTTTCCAAACATTAGATGTCAAAGTTTCAATTGCCTGCAGGTTGAAAAACTTACATACATCATATAATTGTGGTCTATAGTCCACTAATCTTTTTATTTAATCATAAATGTAAAAAAAATCACTAATTTATGTATTTTTAAAGACTCGCTAATCCCTTGGCCCCGGCTTGGAGATGTCAAGCCCCAAACCAGAGGAACCATGTCTCACTATCTCAGGTCCTTCAACCTGAATCACTAGCAGTCAACACCAACACACAGAGGCTTCACCTTTACCAAGAACTCCACTATTCTTCTCAAGTATCACACCATTTCTTTGTGTCATTCCCTCTTCCACTGGTCTTCACCATCATGCCACCACTTCCTACTGATACTTTTGTATTTAAAAGAAAGTTTTAAGACCTTGACTTCATCTTAATTGCCTTCACACATGCCCCTTATCCCTTCCCTTTAGTGCCTTCATTATTTTCAGATTTGCCTGCTGACACTGCTTCCTTTACCGTTTGCATAACTCTCTTTGGACTCTGCCCTCTTACTTCCAAGCCAACTAGACTGAAGCTTTATAGCTCCAAGCTGTCTGACATTCGCTGGTCTGAAAAGACATTGGATAATATAAGTTTACTGATATTCAGACATCCTTCCAAATGATTTAACAGAGGTCAAACATGCACAATGTGGTTCAGACTTTCAACACATTAAAGGAATTGACAGAGGAAGAGGTAGTTATACTTTGACCAACAACTGCCCAGTGACCTGTTCACTCAATCCAATATCATCCATATGTGACATACTGTATGTGGTTCCTCCAATGATCAGATGTGCACATCACCCCTTTTTTCAAAATGCCCTTGCATAACCAGACTTCAAAATTGAGATATGTATCTTTCTACTAATTTCTATGCAAGACCCTGAAGTGTGCAGTTGTTGAAGTGCTGCAGTTATATCCTCAACGAAATGATCCCCTAGATACCAACCACTCTGGAAAATTCTTTCCTTGCACTAACTGCAGCTTTACATAAAAAGAATTTTGTGTCTTCCATTCTTGTTCTTTGTTTCCTGTATGCTGCATTTGACACTGTGAATCACCAGATTCTCATTTCTATCCTTCTTGCGAATTAGGAGCTACAGTATGCTTTGACCTGCTTTTTCTCATTGTGCCCTAAGCATTGATTCTATCACTTGGTAACTTGGAATGGGCCAATTTCATAACCTTACCCTTATTATCGAAGTCCTGCTAGGGTCAGTCCTGGGTCCAATCTCGTTCTGCCTTTATACTAATTCACAGGGCTTGTGTTATGGAGACACACAACCTTACATCAGTTTTCCTCTATCCACCTCCCAGGTTGCCCAGAAACCATCAGACAGTTATAATTCCAATTCTTTGCTAACCTTAATGCTAATCCATTAAAGCAAATACAACTATTAATTTGCTTTTATGAGCCCCTAAATACAAATACAACCATAAAACATAATCCTCAACACAAAAACCCTAATGAGTTACATAATTCACAATTTGCTTTCTTACCCTAATGGCATTTTTTAAACACTAACCAGAACTTTAATCCCAAACCTCCAACACATTTTTTTTTACAAGGTTAATATTTGACACCAATCAAAGCAATTTATGCTTCTGAATCAGAAAATATAAAGCTGAGAAATAAAAGGGAAAAATAAGTCGATCAACAGCTTTAGGTTTGTTATTTATGTAAATTCTGTGGTTTTAGATGTTTTTCTATGTAATAACTTTATATACTTATTTATTAACAATAACATATTTTCAAAATTTCCATGTAAGCTAGAATCCTGCAATGTCCAAATTTGGTAAAATAATCAAGGTGATAAAGTCAGACCGGAACTTTGAAATTTCTCGTCAATGGAGACGTATAATTGATTGACATTTAAAGAAAACAGCAAGAACAGTACAGTAATGAGACTCTTAGCCTCTGTAAAACATTTGAATGGTGGAAACTTTATAAAGAAGGTAATACATCCTTGAAGGATGATCCTAGTCAAGGTGGTTCGAGCACACTTATGTCATTCTTATGAACATTTAGCAAATGAAATGTTTGATCCTGCAAATTGATGGATAATTAGTTTGAAGCTTTCAGAAGATATGCATTTGTCTGTGGGAACACAATCATTGCACATTACAGGAACTCAGCTGGTAGTTAGTGCCACCCTCATAGTCCTCAAAGCAATTTCCACATGTTTGGGTGATTAAAGGAGTTCCTTGGAGGCCAGTGTTCTAGACGTGAAGCATGCAGTTCGATCATGGCTCCAGCGTAATGAGTGAAGCAGGCGATTATAAAGAGAAATAAAGGTAGTTTTTACTCTTATAACTGGTCTCTGTTTTGTGTTCTGCACAACCAAGTCCCGGTTTGACTTGACCACCCTTTGTAGTTTTATTTGTGGCACAATAACGCTAATAGAAATGACATGAATTACTATAAAAAGAATAAAATTGGTCAGGATCGGTCAACCTAATTAGTCCAACCAGTGAAAAATGTTCACCACTTTTTTTCTATGTGAGCAACCTGAGCCTGCACTAAGCTAAGTTGCTTATTTGCAGCATGTCTCACATGCCACTTTGATTAATGTTGGATTGCTTTGAGTAACTCCCAAGTTGTGTTAATAATTATATTTTAATACAACTCCCAGCCTGTGAGTTGCTATGAAAGTGCCATACACGCTCTGACTGCCGGCTAAAGCAAGGCACTGTGTGGTGTTCACTTCTGTGGTAACAGTCAATGACTCTAGTCAACATACATAAATCTTTCTATATTTGACACCCAGGAACAATGGTTTAGCCAAGATCATGATGAATGTGGAGCTGGAGAAAGTCATATGAATTCCAATTTGCCTCTTCATACTGAGCCTGCACTGCTACCTATCAGATCTGTATTGGATTTCAGTATAATTTCACATATAAAAGTGCAATTCAGATTTTGAAGCCAGCACGACCACTGAGTTGCTTTGAAATTACATTATCAAAATCAACCCACTTTACTGGCATAATAATATAAAACATAAGGAGAGGATTTAAAAAAATACGAGAAAAAAAAAAAAACACTTATAGGTTTCAGATTTACAAGGCCCATTCAGAAGGGTTAATCTCCTATTTTAGATTAGGTTATGCCAACCAGTGCAGCATGTGACTACTGTAGGTGCAGTGTGGCGTATTCCCCCCGAAGGCTATGAATGGCCTCAGGCTGGTAGTTGCAGGATGTGACAATCGATGGGCCGCTCTTTTTCCTTCCTGCAAACACCACAGTCGGTTACTTCTCTCTGCTACTTTTTGATCTTTGATGGGTTTTTAGATCAAGCAGAGTAAAAGGGTTAGCAGCTACAGAAAGCAACTGTCATATTGCATAAAGAGAAAATCTGAATTTAGCTACAGTCACACAACCCGCAGCATCACTACATAATTTACAGTACAACTAGTACATATAGGAAAGATTTTCCCACTTTTTTTATTTTTTTAAAGTTTACTCTCCAAATGTATAGCATAGGACTACTGGAGAATTTTCGACATGTTCCACACAAAATACAGTACCATAAACTTGTTCACCTGAGACAGACTGACAGTGAAGGTTGAAGGCATTTATTAAATTATGATTGCAACATTTAAAATAATAGTAATGTGGATCTTAGTCTCTAGTATACCACAAAACCTTCAAGAAATGTATGTCTACTTCATGCATAAAACTCCATAAATATGATTCTAGTCATTAATTGGACAGTTTGAAAGCAAAATAAGACAAGTATATTTTTGCACTTTTAAGATTGAATTTTTTTGTTTTGTTTTGAAAGATGAAGTATTGCATACTGATAGAGAATATTTTGGGCATGCTTTTGATTCACAAGACACAAATGACAAAATATTTTGTGAAAAAATTTCCCTTTTTTTTTTTCTTAAAAAAGTATATCCTGCAAGTGCAAATTTTGTGTGTGTGTGTGTGTGTTTTTTTTCTTCTTCCCTAGAATACTATATCTCCATTTCACACAGTTTTGTCACAAGGAATTAATTGGTCCATATTTGTGGTTATTAAAGAATGCAATTTAGTATGAATAATATTTTATTTGAGTTTTATTTTAAAAATATAGCAAATCATGCTTTGACTGTGATTTTGTAGGGAATCAAACAGAAAGCAGTGGGAGCAAATTAGGCAAAAAATAAATAAATAATTAAATAAATAAAATGTTGAGATTTGTTGCACCAAAAACCTTTTTAATTACAAAGCTTGTTAAAGATCCTGAGAAACATTTTTCAGTATAGCCTCCTCCTTTCAATTCTGCAGTTGGAAGCAGCACCAGAGTCAAAGTACAGGTACGCACTGTCTAACCAACAACTTTCCACACACAGAGTGTGCATCTCATGTCTATTGTACACTAATCGCTCATGCATGTTTAAAGCTTTGTATCAATATTTCTCTGCTTCATCACAATGCTTACACCACAGGATTCCATATAGACTCTTAAGTTTATTACATATTTAAACAATATCCAAATTGCATCATGTCCAGCTTCACAGAATTCAGCGCAGATATTATGCAACACACGCCTGTAATTTATTATCACTTTGGTGACTGCAGTTGCAGTAAAACATGCTTTTATTGGCTTTAGCATCCTCAAAAAGTGTTTGATCACATTCAAACCACTCACAGCAGCCAATGTGTCTCAAAGGAATCTTCACTGATCACATGACAGAAGGAAGGAACGTGATTGGCTCATCGTGAATCGTTGTCTTTTGCTTGAAAATCAGGCAGTTACGTGTTGTGCTTTACTCAAGACTTGGCAGTTTAAAGCTTTTATAGACATGCTTGTGTGTCAGACAATAATTTGCCAAAATGAGTAAAAGTTGGTGTTTATCGCTTTATGCTGTCAAACTGTTTAATTACTGTTATATAGCCACATTTTGTTGTTTTATTGTTAAACAATTTAACAATGTTATAAATAATTCAGAAGTAGTTTTTTTTTTCTTTCCCCTCAGTACTTTGTGCACTATTAGACAAAAATAATAAGGAAAACAATACATACTGTAACACTGACAGGACTACAGTAACTGAGTCAATATCAGGTGTATATATTGGCACTAAAATATCAAGCACCTAATTCAATATTAATTCAAAGGAAAATTCTGGTGTACTACATGTAATGTAATTCTGATCCAAGAGATTTAGTTTAGATGTTTGGCGTTGGTGTTTTCATGCTCCATTTTCTGGAGAGATATGGGCAGGATATTTATCTTTTTATTTATTTTTATTTTTAGCAATGATTTATGGTTGTGGTAGGAGATAAAATGATCAAAAGTGTTTTAAGTAATTGTTTAGAGTGTCCTACATTTAGCTGGGAAAAAATGTCCTTGGATGCTTTACATCATTTTATATTATTCTATCCTCTTCATGGGCTTCACCTTTAGCCCTTGGCTCATTCCACCAGGGGTGCTCTAGGAAGCGCTATTGTTGGTCTTTTTTTTCCAGCTGCCATCAGACTCAACAATACCTTCTCCCAACAGGTCTGCAGCCTCCCAGAATAAATGAACAGCTGGACAAAATTACTTCAAAATGCATAGAATTTACATCCCACAAACAACTTGATCATTGTAAATGAGTGGGGTTGTGTTTTGCACCTTGTCACATTCTTTTACACTGATGTGTTCTTTACCACTATGTATTTATATATTTACATTTTATTTACAAGAAATAATAATAATAATAATAATAATAATAATAATAATAATAATAATAATTATTATTATTATTATTGTTGTTGTTGTTGTTGTTAATAATAATAATAATAATAATAATAATAATAATAATAATAATAATAATAATATTATTATTATTATTATTATTTATTCTATTGCATTCTTTGCTTTTCTGCTATACCCCCTAAATTACCTCATGGGATCTAAAATGTACAACAATCCTTCTATCTGTGACTCCTGGTTTTATCTAAGGCATTGATGAGTACATGGTGGTGTACATGGACTGGATGAAGAATACTCAAGTACTTTACAGAACGGGACAGAGCCACCTCTGTTTGCTGTGAAGGCTGAGGTCGTTCAGCAAATGCCGCACAATGCTGAGGATGCTATGTGAGTAAGTGGTGGCCGGTGTTCTCCTGTGTGCTGTGACTGAGAGTAAGCGGCAGACACCAACGGACTCAACAAACTGATCCACAATACCAGTGATGTTGTCACGGAGGATCTATCTATCTATCTATCTATCTATCTATCTATCTATCTATCTATCTATCTATCTATCTATCTCATATATACATGTCAGAATGTATATCTCTATTTTCATTCATGTGGAAAGTTTGTGACTGGGGGAGCCATACAGTTACTGCTTTTTTTTTTGTAGTTGTGGTTTTCTGGCTCAATTAAATAAGTCCCTCAGTGGGATTTCCTCAGGGTGGCGTAGTCATTACATGTGATCCGTCTAGTATTGACCAACGGCATAGTTTTTAAGACTGCAGCACTGCCATATTTTCACTGGAGCTACTGTGTGTAGTGAAATAGTAATGGACATACTGTATATTTTATCCAAATTCTCTCCGATAAATTTATTACTCATGTGGAATAAATCTGTCATTCCCAGTGACTGATTGTTTCTGTTTATTCCAAAAAAACAAAAAAAAACAAAAGGCGAATATAACAAATTCTTTCAGCTACAAGTTAGTCCTAGATTATAGTGCATACTAAGGTTTGAGATATTGCCAAGCACACCATTTACATTCATTCAAGGAAAAAAAAAAAAGGTGCTTTCCTTTTATTTTATTTTAGTTTTTTATTATTCAACTGCATCATATCTTTCTCACATATACACATGAAAGTTTTAAGCACTGCTTTAATATGCAGGATGCAGCTTGTATATGAGGGAAAAGAAAAAAAAAGAAACATTTGTTTATTATATATAGCATATCTCAGCAATGTGATATGGCAGAGGAATATGGAGTCATCCATATTCATGAGGTAAAGCCTCATTGGTTCAGCGCAGAGAAGGTCTTACATTAAATTTGCATCAGATACTGTATCATTGGATTTGAGGCTTTTGGGTGACGGAAACCGACTGTGCTCATAAACTGTGAACGAAAAGTTGTAAAAGTTTATAAAGCGCATATTTGGTGCGCTCCATTTCAACGCCGTAGAATGACACAGTGTGGGAAAGTGTAGATGTTCTGATCCTTAGGGTTATCACTAGGATACACAAGTAGTGTTCTGGTGGAACTGATACTTTTGCTCTGTTTAAATTTTTTAGACAGGAATAAATAATTTGACATATATACAACTTACAGCCAGCTGAATATTGTTGAAAACATGTCTTGACGATTTTCATGTGCTTATTAAATTTTATTACTTTTTCTTTTTTTATTTTATTTTGGCAAACCTCCATATGGACCCAATCATGCGATCAGTAAATGTTTGATTTTCTGTTTTTGAGAATCTACTCATTAAAATTATTTATTCATTGGTTGGAAAAATGCTGATAAAAGTATGTAAATAATCATTTGGCAAGTGCACAAGAGATTTATGTAAATCATTATATGAGAATACAAAGTGTTTTATAGTGAATAAATTAATAAATAATAATTTAACAAACTAGTTCGGACCCATATTTGAACCCAGTGTCCCCCGCCCCCCCGCCCCCTTTTATTATTCATCTAGTTAAGCTATCCAGAACCCTTTTCTTTTCATTTTTCTTTTCATTTTCTTTTCTTCTTTTTTTTTTCAGAGCAGCACAGCAGCAGTGTACCTTGCAGTGTATCTGCAGTTTGCACCTCATGGGTCAGTTTTCAAATTTAGGTCTAAAAATAAAACACAGTTCGCTCCAAACTGGGCTGAACACACCTTGCTTAGACTCTCTTACAAACTGCTTGTTTTATTGTAATGTTCTCAATTGCACAAAAGATGCATTGCTGCCTCATACCTTCAGGGTCCTCAGTTTGATCCTGAGCTGCCTGTGTAGAATTTTGCCTGTTTCTGCTGTATGGGTCGTCCTGGGTCTCTGGTTTTGCCTGATTGGCAGAAACACACTTGTGGATTGATTGTCTACTTTAAATTGGACTTAAGTATGTGTGTGTGTGTGTGTGTGTGTGTGTGTGTGTGTGTGTGTGTGTGTGTGTGTGTGTGTGTGTGTGCATGTTTGTTGTGGTTTTTGTTGACCTAGCATCCCATCTATGGTGTATCCTTGTTTTTACTGTATATCCTTTTTGATTGTTTGTTTTTGAAATTTCTGACATCTATTTATGTGAAAAGATTTTGAGTAAGACACAGTACCGTTCTTTCATATCATTATTCGTAAGCGACATTAGCTTCTTAGTTGCAGTGCAACAGCGAGGAAACAAATGTGTCTCGGCTGATTGACTACCTTTGGGGTAAGAGGAAAATTGTGCAAATTAGGTTTCTCCCCCAAATATTCCTTAAAAGAGCAGGAGTGAATAACTGAGAGGTTGAATATATATCAAATGAAAGAGAGGAAGAAAGATTTGGGGGGGGGGGGGTGGAGAGAAAGAAGAATGGGGATGACTGGTGAGTTGTGATTTGTCATGTTGTATGTTTGTACTAAAACACAGCTCTGGCTTTGGCACTCTGTGTTCTGTATCCTCTTGAAACAGGCGTCTTTGTGCCTTAAGCCACGATGTGTCAGGATTCGGGCGCCCAGTGGCATGCACACATTATTAAACCAATAAAAACATCACGCTGCCGGCGTTCCTGCGCGCCTCCGTGGCAGAGGGCAGGATTTAGCTGGTATTACTCTCCTGCTGTGATCTGGGAGGTTTAAATCACATGCCTAGCTGGTATCTGTGGGCCGAGCGGGAGGACGAGGTGTTTGGCAGGCAAGCATGTGTTGGAGTTTATGAGTCTATCCATCCTTTAGCTCTCGGGGGCCTGTGGGACCTGGAGCTTCTCCTTTCCTCCTCGTTCCCTCCTCCTCCTCTCGGCGCGTATCGACTGAAGGCGGTTTAGCGGGCCATGCCGGCGTGCTCACTCTACACTTTTTACAAGTGTCGAGAGAATGCTGGAGGCGAGCTCTGCCAGCATCTATCCGCGTGATTATTCGTATTTGCGTGCGGATATCTGCAGGGTATTAGAGCCCAGCGCACAGAGGATTGGGAAAAATAACAACATCCTGTGTGAGACGCGATACGGCAGGTGTTGTATCGCCACGCTCAGAGCTGACCTTATCTGTTTACTTAGTGCAGGAGAGACTGATACACTCGCAACCTCCCATTACACTCAGAACATACTGTGTATACACACACACACACACACACACACACACACACAC
>JAAGKR010006438.1:2500-17734 GCA_011419295.1 Clarias macrocephalus
CTCCTCATGTCATGTGTGTGTGTGTGTGTGTGTGTGTGTGTGTGTATACATAAATGACATGGTTTAAAGTGATTGTGTCTCTTGTGTGCTCTGTAGAAGTGCTGCGATGGATCGGAGGGTCGGGAACCTGCTGCTGCTCGTCCTTATTCTAACCGTCCGTGGTCACGGTGAGTAAACGCAACGTCATGTTAGTGTGTGTGTGTGTGTGTGTGTGTGTGTGTGTGTGTGTGTGTGTGTGTGTGTGTGTAGGAGCGTTCTGTTCTGGGCCGTGAGCTGCAGTTTAGAGAATCAGTGAAGCGTCTCCATCGCGTTCCCCGAACCATGTGGTGATGACGTTTCCCTCGTGGTTGGATGTAAATGATGGCATGAAGATAAACCGTGGCTGTGATGGAAAGTGTGTTAGCACCGTGGTGGTGTTTAGATGTTTCTTTTACATCCTCATGTCCAGCTGTAGGACTGTCAGTCTGAAAGGTTCAGGGTTTTAATTTCTCACCACATTTATCTCTCCAGAGAACCACAGAAGTCCCTGTTGTTGTTTTTTTTTCCCTCCAAAGTCACACTTTACCACTTGTGTGTTTTTTCCGCATGGAGTTTTCCTGGAGATTTCTGTTGAACATTAGTTGAAGAGCGAAAGTTGCTTCTCTGATCCAGAGACTCTGAACGTGAAGGGTTCAGCTTCCTGTTTTCAGCTTGGTAATTGTGAGGAAACGCTGGTTTTGGTCCTCAGAGAAGGAACGCCTTGCTGATATAATAATCCGAACGTGCCCAGATCAGGAAGTGTGGAATAATGAGCTCGGTTTCTGGTGTAATTCTGCCCGCGCTGAGCACGTTGTAAATATGGAAAAAGTGTTCAATATGGAATTCTTTTCAGACCTTCTGGGCAGATCAGAGTCCAGGTGTGAGTCTCTGCACACATCAGAAATTGAGATTTGAGCTTGAATGGATGGATAGATTGATCACTTGATATTAATCATAGTTTGTCATAAATATTTCACTCATCATGTTGCACCACCATGTTTTTCTTGAGCAGCAACAGATGAGGACCGAGACCTGGAGATGTGTGGAGTGTGGAAGAACAGCGGCACGTCTCTAACCCTGGATGTTGATGTAAAGTCTGGATGTACAGGGATCTTCATTTCAGCCAACAGCAGCACGCTGTCCATCCGCGGCTCTGTAACACGGCTGTGTAATCAGTCTCACGTTCACAACCTGACGGGTCCTGGTAGCAATTTCAGTTCCTTCTGCGTGTTCTGGGAGCCGCTGCTGGACCAGCTGATGGTGGAGGTGAACAGGCAGAAGTTCACGCTCTGTAATGCTCAGGAGCTGCAGCCTCAGTGCTGTACTTATCTCTCTCCTGGACTTCAGGCTCCTTCCCAGCAGTATGGAATCGTCAATGGCAGCGTGCGAGGAGACCAGCTGAGTCAGAAGGTCATGGCAGTGTACGAGTTCAAAGGCGAAATGCTCGACTGCAGTAAGTTTCCATACAGTCACTCAGTCACCTAAATAAATGTCTATTTCTGTCTCAGTTTAAGAACTGGACTTTAATTGGCCTTTCGTTCCTACTTTCAGAGGATTACTTTTGCACTAAGGCCGTTCAGAAGTCCAGAGGAGCGAACATGTGAGCTACACAATCCACATTACACAACCTTCTCTTTGTGATCTAATCTCATTTCAAGAAGTTTTTCGTTTTTTTTTTTTACAAAAGAAACATGATGCAGAAAAGTGTTCTGTGTGAACAGTGGGTGTTTGCCCACAAACAGGAAGAGCAAAAGTAGATTCCAGGAAATTGTAAGTGTGTGTTTTTTGGGTTACACAGTACACAGTGTGTACGAGAAGAAAACCACACAGAGGTCTTACAAGTTTTTCCCATAAATTCTAAAACTGGATTAAAATGAACGAAATGTTCAGGTTCTGACGCCTTAAGGTTGAGTGTCTATGTGTACAAACCTACAGAAGGAGGTGCAGAGTGTAACAGATCGTCAGTACAAACTGTTTCATTGAACCAGAAAGACAGAAAGTTAATTATTCATCAGAAAAACGTACGTGGAAGTGAATCATTAGGAAGATTAGAGAGATTCTGCAGTAAAACTAAATCAACACTGATAATCATTTAAGAGCAAAAGAAATCAATGAACACACCGTGAACAGCAGAACACCCAGAGCACCAGCGCACAGGGGCCCCGGGGCCCCCGAGGGCCCGACTCCGCCGCCTCCACACTCCCCACGTCCCCATGGGGCGCACCGGGCAAACGGGTCTGATCCACGGAGGCCCCGCCCCACAACCCACAGCACCCAAAGAATCCGCTGCCAACGTCCTGCTGCTGGACACCACAGCGCCCCCCAGAGGCCCTGCACACGGGAACCTGCAGAGCGCTGGTCTTAATGTGTTGAGGTTTAAAAGTTATGGCTCCTGAGTGTCTAATAACACGAATAACCAATGTGTGTGTAGGATAGAGGACGCGGTGATGAGGTCGGCGGAGGTCGGTCGTGTGTACATGCCGTGTGCCCAGAGCACCGTGATCGAGATGAAAGAGGATTTCGCAGGAACCAACGTCACTTTGTTTGTAAGCTCCATCCCAGTCCTGCTTATTCTCCTGCTGTTTGTACAGTCAGGTCCAAATCCATTACACTATTGTTATCTCACTGGTGTGTCACTGCGGACTGGAGATAAGATCAAACGAAACAATGAATATGAGCGTGAAAGATTTTACGCCTTATTTTCAGAGAATTTACCTCCAAATTAATTCAACAGTAAAGGAGTTCCAGCCCTTCTAGAACTCCATTAGGAAAATGATTATAAATGTTCAAACATCTGCACATCCTCCCTGAACTGAAAGACATATTAGAAAGCTCTTAAAAATATATAACAGTGCAGGATTAGTGATGATGTGGAAGCGCATGTTGAATTTCCGCATTAGGATGATTTAGTATCAGCTCCAGTGAACAGTGAAACAGCGGTAGAGCAGTGTGTACGGATCTGACTGAATGTCACTGTAACATTAACACGAACGCCTCGCTGCAGGCTCCGAGGGGCGTCTCACCAGCGAGCCTCCCATCGCTGCACTTACCTGCCTGCCTCAAACGCGAAAAGAATAAAACCTCCAAGGTGGTGTGCAGCTACTACAAGAACAGTACGTTTTTCCAGGTACAGTACGGCCTCCTTCTGCATCTCTTAAACCAGATTTGTGTTTGATTACACGACCCCCAAATGTTTAGACAATGGATTTAATTATACTTATTCTCGCCAGAACACAGTGTTGGTGCTGCTTTTATTCTATTTATGTTACACATATGATACAGAAAATGTGCGTCTGGCCAAAGAAACTACTTTTGAAGTTTATGCAACATGGACGTGACCAATCTCGCTTCCCGAAAAATTTCGAGTCACTAACTTTTTCCTATTCCATTTGGAGAGATGATTTTATATGAGCCCCAAAATGCTTCTCGCTTCAAACAATTATCATTTAAAATGATAAAAAAAAAATTGATAGTATTGATACTAAAATTGGTGTCAACTTCTAGAAGCATATGGACCTGTATTTAAATTAAAGCATTTTGTGAAACATTTGTGTCTGTAACCGAGTCAAATCCTTGTTAACTTGTAAATCTTAACGTTTTTTTTTTTTTATTTAATTTTCTTAACAATTGTCCAAGGATCATCTGAATGACAGTAAAATCATTGAAATATTTAAATTCAAAAAGGTTACAGACACTACACCTAGACACGTTTTAGCACCAATACCATGTTTTGGCCGTCTGGATTAAGAATTTTTCTAAAGCTGACTTTCTGCTGTAGGAAAACATCCAAGCAGCAGAAAATCCAGATCCTCATTTTATTCCTGCGACTGTAAAAATGTGAAGAATCACATTTTTAAATCTAAATCATATATATATATATATATATATATATATATATATATATATATATATATATATAATTATTATACTCATATATAATGTTTTTGACAATAAAATAAGACATGACAATGACATGACAATAAGATAAAGTATTATAAAGAATTATAATAAGAATACAACTATTGATTAAAATCAATAACATTATAAATCATCCTATGGAGTTGTCTGCTGGTGAATTCAGTCTGATGTTCTGGAGATGAAATGAGAGTGATGTTCTTTGCTCTGTGTGCAGACGAGCTCTCACAGGATTTTAGAAGACGTTGTTGGGATTTCAGTGGAAAACGAGATCATCGCCGACCTCCCGGAGCCCGTTCGAATCACGTTTCGCCACATGGTGAGTGTGAGTGTGTGTGTGTTTGTGTAAACAACATTCGAGCGCAGGCATTTCAGCACGTTTCTTCAGTGTTCTCACTAAAATGCGAAATCTCAGGTGGTTATAACACGTTTTTGAACAGAGGCAATTTGTCTCCTTTTTGTTCTAAACAGTCAAAGTGAAAAACCACTTCAGAGAGTGTGTGTGTGTGTGTATGTGTGTGTGTGTGTGTGTGTGTGTGTGTGTGTGTGTGTGTGTGTGTGTGTATGTGTGTGTGTGTGTGTGTGTGTGTGTGTGTGTGTGATCAGTTTTTCTGTTTTTTTCTATTTAATCCCATAACACTGACCCCAAAAAGTATTCACACCCCTATTGAACACCACAAGCGCACGTTTCAAGCGCTAATATTTACCAGAAAAAAATGTTTATGTTTCGAAATATGAAAATACCAGAAGGACAGCTCAAAATGAAACCTATTTCAGGCGTCAGAGTTCATGCTTGGTTAACGTGACGAGCTACACAATGCAGTTCCTCTGTAGAATCAAGAAGAACTCTTGAGAAACAGCAGATAGGATTTGATATGAAATACGCCACCGTATGATGAGCGCGCGTGCACACGGAGAACCAGCAGAACGCAGCGGAAACCGTGCATCAACCTCAAGAACAAGATGGATGGCATCTGCAGAGGAACATTAACAGAATGTCAGCAGCTTCTCGGGAACGTCCTTGTCCTCAGACGAATCCAAACTGGGCTTGGATGGATCTGAGTGTGGAGTGTTTGTGTGGAGAAAGTCAGGAGACCAATTCTAACCCAAGCTGTGACATTGTGTGTGTGTGTGTGTGTGTGTGTGTGTGCGCGTGTGCGTGTGAATGTGTGTGAGACGTGATTATGTTTAATGCCCCACCGGAAACATTTAGCATGCAAACCAACTCGACATATCTGTAGTGCTGATGTGAAGTAAACTTGACCCGACTGGATTAGATTCAGTTTTACTTTTTATTTCATTGCACAGCTACAGTTAGCATCTAACCAGAGGTGTGTATGTGGGGGAACATTTCAAATAAATTACAAATGCAGGGATATGGCTGTAAGAGTCGTAGAGTATGTACAGAATACTTGGCAAATATACAGTATTGTGCAAAAGTCTTGACCCCCCTCATTTCATTATATCAAATTAGATCAAATCATGTATGTTAAATTAATGAAACTGCAAAGTGACTAAAGATAACATTTTAAAAACTGGTTGTTTTTGTGAGAACCTCAGCAGCGACCTCATTTCCTCTCTCGTCTGTTCCAACCACTCAGCATTCAGCATCAGCAGCATACTGTAACATTAATAATCACCGCCTGATCATCCATCTGTCATCATCTGCACCTGTTTCTCACTGGGTCATGCCTAAAGTTAGATGTTTTTTTATGCTTGAATGATTCAAAGGTCACTGTGCAGCTTAACAAACAAAACACATTCCTCTGGAACTGCTCAATGTGTTGGACGTTTGAGGAATGTGGACTTTTTTGTCTCTCAAGGAAGCCTGGAGAACTATTCCTCAAGACTACATTGAAAAATACAAGAACATCTAGAGTTTTAGAATGGAAATATAGAGAAATGCAAGACTTTTGCACAGTATGTGGCTGTACAAACGCTGATATCGAAGTTCTGAAGACGTGTCAAGAAGAACAGAACACACATACTGTATGTACATGCATGTCTACATCGTACAGTGTTCACATCCCAGCGCTGCTGCTGACGATCTCTCGGCAGGATGACGCTCAGAAACACCTGCTGCCTTCAGAATCTCACGTCTACAGAGCGTCTGCAGAGCAGCAGAAGAACTGAAAGATTTGTTGGTTGAAACTTGGAGAAACATTACACCAGAACATTACAGAAACTGGTGGGTTTAGAACCCAGATGCTTCCGGCGAAACAACGAAAGAGCAAATAAAATTCTAAAATGCTGTAACATTAATTATTTAATGAAGACACGTTTCAGTCTCCAAACAACCTCTTTGTCTAATTCAGGGAAGGATTTGACTCCAATCGATTGTTCTTATGTTTGTGTCTGTGTTGTGTTTCTTTAAAATAAATTCAATTCAATATAATTATATTCAGAAAGCTCTTTTAACAATGGACACTGGCGCAAAGCAGCTTCACAGAATGAAAAAAAAGTCGACGAGTATGAAATGTGAGAGAACATGTATGAAGCAAAATGGAGGTAAAATAAATGCTGCTAGGGTTGAAATGCTGTTTTGTCTTAAAGTGACATGTAAGATTTATCATTATTATGCATACAGTTTCTCTCAAAAGTAAGTACGCGCTCATAGTTCGCCACAATCAGACAGATATTAAACACTTTAGGGTACTGTGACAGTAACATACTGAGTTATATACCGTTTGTAAAATCATCATTACTCTCATCAACTGGAAGCTGATTATGTTGAATAGAACTGCGTCACTTTGAGAGTTTTATTCCCCTTATACACAGACGCAGACACACACACACACACACACACACACACACACACAGTCCACCACATCAGTGGTTTTTGTTCCTTCCTGTTTTTTACTGTTGTGACTCTTTTTTTCTTTTTCTTTTACAGAAAACAAAAAGTAGAAAATGTGTTTCCTGGGACACAAGAACAGGTAAAAAAAAAACCCTTCTTGGTCCAGTTGTAGTCTGTGGGGAGTGAAGTAAGTGTGTGTCTGTATGTGTGTGTGTGTGTGTGTGTGTGTGTGTGTGGGCGCATATGTGCGCGTGTGTGCGTGCAAGATATCGGTTAAGACATGTTGTGGAGTCTCAGATCCGTCTGTCTGTCTCTCTCACCCCCCCCCCCCCCAACCCCCTGCGCGCGCTGCAGATAACGAGGTGGTGTGGCGGGAGACGGGTTGCGTAACGCGCGCGCTGAGCGCAGTGGAGACGGAGTGCTGCTGTAATCACCTCACGTACTTCGCTATTCTTGTGGTGAGAGACGAGTTCAGACGGAAATGTACAGAGCGATTAATGACTGACTCCGGTCACGTACAGACAGCTGCATAATGTTTTGGCACCCCTCTTAAAAATGAGTGAAAAAACAAATATGACCTTTCTGAGAAACTTTCTGTGGTGTTTAACCAGGACGAGGCCGCGCGCGCGCGCGCACGAGAACATCTTCTAGTCTCCGTTATTCTCTTAGGTCTGCTCACGCGCACGTCATCGTCAGCTTCACACCTCGGTGTTTAACGGAGCTCGCGCGGTCTCTATGGAGACTGGTATTTGAATTGATTTTGATTTCAATTGAATTTTATATCTTAATTATTATTTGGTTTAAAAACTTCATATTCTCCTCCTGAACTACTGTTAACCTTTTATATTCATTACATAACATGTGCAAGACAACAACAATCAAATAATTACAATTAAATAAACTTTAGATTTGTTTAGTGCAGAGGAATGTGATCATGCGGTACGGTGTGTAAACAAATTATTTAAATAAAGACAAACAAAGAAACAAAGTAAACCTCTGCATTCTCAGTATAAAATAATAATTTTGATTAATTAAATAAACTAATGAAAAATAACATTGCTTTTAGATAGATGGATAGACAGAGAAAAAAGTTCACCCTGCTTCATTTCTATGTTTTCATCAGCAACTTCGATAAATAAATAAATAAATAAATAAATAAATAGGGAAAAAAAACATTAATTTTAATATGTAGTATTTAGTTTTAAACTCTTTTTACAAAAAATGTACAACACCCTTCCTCACCCTTGAACCCACCTTTCAATCAATGATTGTTTAAAGTCTTTAGCAGCCAGATGTGACTAATTAAGTGCTATAAAAGCTGAACTTTGGGCTATTTGGTGTTCTGCAGCTCTCAGGTGTGTATCTGCATCATGACGTCATGACATCTCAGGTTGCTGCTCATCAGAAGAAATAAGGGTTACAAGTCAAACAATCTGAGCATCACCGTTCCACAGTGAGAAGGACCGTGTACGGATTAGACAGTAAGAAAGTTCCAAATCTGTAACAACAGTGAAAACCCCAGCGGATTAAGTCCACTGTCAGACTGTTTAATGTTCAGGGACATTAAGAAAAACCCCAGCATCTATTCTTCAAAATAAAAAATGGACCATGACAAAGGTTTGCAAAATTGCATCTGAACAAACCACAAATGTTCTGGAAAATTATCTTCTGGATTGATGAGACCAACATGGAGATGTTTGGTGATCACACACTATGTGTGCCATGTTCAGAGAAAACCAAACACAAGCATGGTGATGGAGTGCTGAGGATTTGGCCTTCGTCTGCATTTACACCACCCAGAGCCAACGATGAACTCCACCTCGTCCCACAGTATTAATTACTGAGACAAATCTGTCTCCCGAGCCATGCAGCGGTGATGTCAAACACACCAGCAATTCCACACCTGAGTGTCCGAAGACGAAAAAAGTAAAGGTGTTGGAACGGCCAAGATAAAGACAAGATCTTATCCCCCGCTGAGGTTCTGTAGTGGGATCGTAAGAGAGCTGTGCAGAAACAAATGCCCTTAAACTTTAGTCAACTGAGGCAGTGGTGTGAAGAAGAGTGGGCGGACGTTCTCAGACTAAAAAGAGGGAGAGAGAAACTGCTAAACTCCTACAGAAAAGGTTTAGTTTCAGTTTTTGTGGCTAAAAGTGATTCTGCAGTTAAAGGGTGCACTTATTTTTCCCCCAGCTGTTTTCTGATGAATGTCGGGTTACTTTTTGGGGGAAAGATGACTTCATATTTCATATCTGTTGCATTTCTTGTTTGCGATCTGAGGTTAGTGTTTGGTAACAGGGGAACGCACTTAATTATTACAGTGACAGAGACAGACAGAGAAAGAAATAATGTTTGAGAACAAAGAGTAGATTTTTTCATTACTTTTGGATGTGTAGTATTTATGTATTATAATTAGTTAGAATTAGTGATGCAGGGTAATAATTCTGGAATAACAAAAGTACATTAATATACTTATGTGTCTGATAATAATAAAAGTTTTCTTTTTAAAACAAAATAAATAAATAAATAAATGAAATGTTTGATAACAATTTTTTTAGGCAGGATCGATGAAATTTTTATTTAACAGAATTATTTTTGCCCATTCTTTTGAAGGGTGCCAATAATAATGGACTGACTCGACTACACCTCTATGACCTTAAATAAGCTGATCTTTATTACCTCGGATATTAAAGGACATTTGTTTGGGAACGGACCTTTAATGTCGGATATTTCTCCGTCTCTCGCTGTAGGATCTGAACCCTACGAGAAATGTGCGCCACCTAGAGGCTCTGACCTACATTACCGCCGTGGGCTGCGCCATATCCATTGCCAGCTGTGCCATTCTCTTCATATCGCTCTGCAGACAGAGGTCAGAGGTCATTCTGAGTGTAACGTGCTGTGTGTGTGTGTGTGTGTGCTGTGGTACAGCCGGTGCTGATTTTTATTCTTGTTTTGATTTATTTGTTTTTTAGGAAACTGAAGAACAAGTCGAGTCTGGTGCACCGCGGTCTGGTTGTGGCTCTGTTCTTCCTCCTCGTGCTTTTCGTCCTCACCGGCACCGTGGCCAACGTTGCATCCGAGGGTGTGTGTAGCTTCATCGGGGGCCTGCTGCACTACATGCTGATCAGCGTCCTCTGCTGGATGGCTGTGGAAGTGATTCACACTTTCTGGATGATGTACATGGTGTTTAATCAGACACCAAATCCATGGACCTGGTACCTGCTCGGGTTCGGTACGTTTACTTGCTAACGCTTTAGATCAAGGAGCGTTAAGGTTTATAATCAAGCCTCTAGATAGTATTATTATTATTTTAAAAAATGATAA
This sequence comes from Clarias macrocephalus, assembly GCA_011419295.1. Lineage (NCBI taxonomy): Eukaryota > Metazoa > Chordata > Actinopteri > Siluriformes > Clariidae > Clarias > Clarias macrocephalus. The sequence goes on from JAAGKR010006438.1 coordinate 12,552, forward strand.
TAATAATAATAATGATAATGATAATTATTATTATGACTTCTCCTGAAACAAGATTACGTTTTTAAAGCAACTTCTGATTTTTTACAACAATAACTTAAAGGTTAATTTAGACGCAGTATATTTGAACAAATCAGTTTTTATGTTTTTTTTTTTAATTTAAAAATGAAGGAATTTCTAGAACAAGTATTAGACAAACTAAGCTCATTTTTTACAAGAATATTGTTTATAGGAATTTAGGAAGAATTTTGTACAGAAAGATGTTTTTCCTTAATTTTTAAAAGACTTACAGAGTAAAATATATTTTAGATTTCTGTTTTTAATGTGACTTAATAATATCTATAATATCTAATTAAAATAAATCAATCAAACCAAACAAATAAATAAATAAGTCTTTGTGTGTGGTGGAGCTGCTTCAGAGAGCTCTATGTATGATGAAAGCACTTCCTTGATTTTGTCATTCCCGCGTCTGCTCCAGGCGCTCCCGTTCTGCCGGTTGTCATTCTGGGATCCATCGGAGGTGTTTACGGCCAGAGGACGGTGAACTCTGATGATGATCTCACAAAGCCGTACCGCATGTAAGGCATGACCATAATCTCACAGTCTGTGTGAACGTGGATTGTTTGTTCAGCGATGGTTAATCATCCAGATGTTTTGTGCCGGTCCAGGTGCTGGATGACGAACTCTAACTCGGCTCTGATGGCTCACTTCATCATCAACATGGGCCTGCTGGTGGCGGTGGTGAGCTCCGGCATCCTCATGCTCGTCCAGGTCTTCAGGAAGATCCGCAACAGGGACGAGTGGAGGAGGAACCGCGTGGCGTTCCTCAGCATCTGGGGTCTCAGCTGTCTGTTCGGTTCCACCTGGGCTCTCGCTTTCTTCACTTCTGAACCCTCAGAAACCGTCATCTTCCTCTTCTGCATCATTAACTCATTACAAGGTGAGTTTCTGGGCGCGTCCTCTCCCTGTCCAGCCCGTGCCGAGGGGCAGCGCCGTGGACGCCGTTGTTTATGTGGCAGAAATTTCCTGTGCTGATGATATCAGGACAAACTGTTCCTGCTGCCTGTTTACTTTACACACTGCTGCTGGTTAACTGTTTAACTCCTCAGAATCCGGGCTGGAGGTTACTACACGCCTCAAATATTTAAAGGAATTAACTGTAAATTATGTTCAAATTTACAATTTAAGTTCATTTATAAACATGATTAATTTTTAATATAATTTAAAATTACGAAATTAACTGTGAACATATAAATAAATATAAATAAATAAATAAATTGTTACATCCAATTAATTGATTAAAACAACTAAATTAGTTAAATGAATGATTTAAAGTAAATGTAATGAATTGGTTAGAACACTGGTGGTTTGTCATATAAATGTAAAATAAGTTCATTAACACACGCCGTGTGGTTTGCGCAGGGTTCTTCCTCTGGTTGCGGTTCTTCACTCTGGAGCGGATCCAAAAGAACTCCGAGTCCAGTTCTGACTTGAGCAGTACCGGATCCACACGACAGCACATGCTCCAGACTCAGGAGAGAAATTAGGAGCCCAAAACCAGTGACTCTTCAAAGAAAAAAAGACAAAAAAAGGGGAAAAAAAGCTACAGTAGGAGTGTTTAGGAGTCATTTTAGAAACAGATCTGTGAGCCGGGCATTTATAAAGATTTATATTCCTGCATTAAACCCTGCTGGGCAGGTCCGTCGCTGTGCACTGGATTATATAAAAAAAAAATGTAAAAAAAACACACAAAAAAACCCCATCAACATTAAGCTGAATATTCGACTGTATAAACCTCAAGATTTTATTTTTTTTAACCCTTTAAGTCAGTTTTTTTCTGTCATTAGCACTTTAGTTTTATTTCCTGCATAAATATCTACTGCTGTTCTGAAATACTGCGTCCACTTTAGACGGGAGAAAAAGTAGAGTTTAAGCACAAAGAAAATAAAAGTTTTTTTTTTTTACCCCTTATTATAAAATGATATTAAAGTTCCTATTATTTATTTGGGATAAATCCGACACAAATCAAACATCCACATTTTATGTAAACGTTATTATTTAGTGCATTGGATAAAAACTCATTTATTCCCAATTTAATGAAACAAGAAATATGAAGTTCATATCAAAACAGTTAAGTAAAAAACAAAAACTCTCTGGACTGATTTTATATACGGATTACACTTTGGTGTGTAAAGCGTCCGAATTTAAATGTTAATAGGACGGTTGTTGCCATGTTGGAATCCAGCACAGGGGGGCGCTACGGGGCTGTGAGCGGGTGAGCTGCAGGACAGGAAGGACAGAAGTGTCCTGAGACAGTTCTTGAAAAGTCACGAGACGAGCGACCAAGAATCGTTAATAATTTCTCTTCTGGCTCTAAAAAAATTATTTAGGAATTGTGGCCCTAAGTGTGTGTGCATGCAGCCTTTAGATGGCGCTCTTCCCTTCTATGTCCTCATCAGTTATTCCATTTTCAGCTCTTGTTTTTGAACTTTTGGCCTTCATGAAGTTTTGTGGCTGTGGCCATGAACAGACTGAAAAGTTACTTGTGTAAATATGAAAGGAATTTGAGTTTGAGTCCAGCCATGAAACCCCTTTTTCACACTTCGAGAGTAAAAGATAATCACTGATGTTGTCCTGAGGTTACAGAAGTAGTGCTCACGCTCTGTTGAAGCTAAATTTCACCTGATGATGATAAATCCGTGTTTCTGTGTGACCCGTGTGAACGTCATGTGCAGGGTGGAAACGCAGATTGCACACAGAAAACAAACTATAAAGACATTAATAAAGCACAAAGTTTTATGGGTCGTGTAAAGTAACCACGAGCTCTGGATCGGAAGTATTGTTAGCGTTTAAATAACTGGAGTGTTCGTGTTTAATCTGACCTGATCACTTTATTCTGGCAGTTAAATTCCACATGTTTCCTGTGATGTAAAGTACATGATGTACGAGTTTGTTTTTCTTGTGCTTGTGTTTGTGAAACTATTTTATTTTTCTTCGTAACTGAAGTGTCACGACGCAGCAGCTCGGCCCGACCAACATCCTGCAGCACTTTTATTTGGTGGCTTTATTTATTAAAATTGATCATTTCACAGAACTCGAACCTCAATTCATGATGTTTCATTTGATTTTAATATAATGAATACATAACTTATTTCAAGCTTTTATTATTTTTTAAAAAGATTTTTTAAAATAATTCAGAGAATATAAACATCATAATTTAACATTTTGTCTCTAACTGTTCAAAAATTTCATTCTGAATTTTATGATTTGAAAATCTTTTTTTTTTTTTTTGCTGCTTGAGCCATTCTTTTAATTATCAGATATTAGCACTGATTTCTTTTTGACATTATATTCATATTTAAGCTACAAAAATAAATATTAATGTTAAATGTTTTCTGTCAAACATCATGAATTCAGGTTCAAGAGATTTTCTTCCACTGAAGCTGAGTTTTTTTTTTTTTTTTGGTATTTGTGTATTTTGAGCTATTTTCAGTTTAAGAATAAATGTGTTATTAACAGTGATAAATAAAATCGAATGGTGTTATTTAGAAACAGAAGCAGTCTGTGATTTCATTTCATTTGTTTCTCACTTTATACAGTATCTGTATGTTACAGTCCATAATTATACTTGTAGTATAATATTTTAGTAAAATTTAAAGTAGATGTTGCTGTTTCAGCACGTCACATTTTAAATTTTTCACATCAATCGGATCTGAAATTTCACTGACATACTGCACACACTCAACAATCTCAACTGTACAAGTTTCTTTATTCCAAGTCTGTAATGATCGATATCACTGAATGTAACAAGCGTGTAATTACAGTCAGTTCTGGAAACGTGACGAGGAACAGCGAGATGGAGGAAATCTACTGCTGCGGTCTTTTATCACCTTCATCACTTTTATCAGTTCTACTTCATCTGATGGGAAATACAGTGAGGATGCGGTTCATGTTTCATCACCTGATAAGCTCTAAATAAACAAAATGTCCTCAAAACCTTTCTAGAGATAAAAGTTAAATAAGAAGGAACACAGTTTATAACAGTTCACTGCGTGTATGAAGGTTTAATGATATTAAATCACCAGTGAACAATCTGAAGTTAAAAGTGTCATCTGTAACGTACGCGTTCATGAGTAACGTATTGTTATTTTTTATTTTTTATTTTTATAAACCTCAGAGTCATTTCTGGATTGTGTCTCGTTGCAGTTCTGAACTGATCAGTAACAGAGACACTTCTGTCCAGACGTTACTCACCTCCCAGACTGAGATGACGTCATGTCCGAGTGATTTGTTCTCTTCATAATGAGATGACTGAACATGTCTAGACACTAGAGGACGCTATAACATTCTACAACAGTCTAATAAACTTCACATCAATCTTGTATAATGATTTTAAATAAAACACGTCGTCTACTGATGAATCAGACTTCAGTCGAGGTCAGAACACAGGACATGACGCATTAACAGCTGACTCAGGTCAGTTTATCCATATTTAAGGACACTCACTAGTCATGTGTTTACCACCACTGTACACACACACACACACACACACACACACACACACACACACACACACTAACATACACACATTATACCCATAAATTATAACCAAATGTTTATGACAGGTGTATAAGGGTGATACCTTTAATTTCGGATTTATCATTTCATTTTTATTTATATTCTGTCTTTTTTTGTAACCTCAGTAATTGTATATTTGGTCACCAGCTGACTGTACAGCACTCTAATCTGACACTTTATGCTGTTTTAATGGTGTAATGTGAACATCATCAATTAACCCTTAAATCATAAAACACATTTCAACTTTAAACATTTTAAACACTAAAGCTAGACATGACCATCAAGACAATGAAGACACTCAAACTACACACGTCTACACACACTGATACAATCTGCAAAAATTAGAACAGTAATGATTCAAGTCAAGTCAATTTTATTTATATAGCACTTTTAACAATTGACATTGTCGCAAAGCAGCTTTACACAATAAAAAGAAGTAAGTCTGTATGCAATGTGTATGAATCAAAATGATCAGATTGTCCCTGACGAACGAGCCGAGGGCGACGGTGGCAAGGAAAAACTCCCTGGGATGGTAATAGGAAGAAACCTTGAGAGGAACCAGACTCAACAGGGAACCCATCCTCATCTGGGTGATAACGGATAGCAGG
>JAAGKR010006438.1:17754-29949 GCA_011419295.1 Clarias macrocephalus
TAACTCAGTTGCTCTATAACGCAACGCAACTTAAGGTGGCACTCGAACCCTCGACCATGGTTAACCACTGCGTCACCATGTCGCCGTCCCAGAAATCTTTAGTCCTAAAAACAACAGATGATATGACATGGGCACAAGAGATTTATAATCTCCCTCAGGTTATAAATCTGTTGTGATGTACTACTGTACTGTGCGATGCAGAGATGTATATAAAATGCAATGATCTACTATAGCAAACTAAATATGCTCAAATTTATATTCAAATCATTTCTTTATAATCTAGCCCTTTTAAACAAGGTTTAGGTTTTACTGTGTGGACGTTTTTATTATTATTAATCTGACAGTGTAGAGTTTAAACATTAATGTCACAATTTGATGCTCCAAATCAGATTATTGCTTTAACAGCAACAGCAAAAACAATAGTGACAAAATTCAGCACTATACAAAATGCACACACACACACACACACACACACACACACACACACACACACACACACACACACACAGAAATCACACAATACAAATCTACAACAGCACATTACGAATGTATTCTTGTCAATAAAAAATAAATAAAACAAATTGATATCATTATTTATTGTTTATATTGCATTTTTTGCTACTTAATTATAAAAAAAAATAAATAGTGTTTATACTGAGGGTTTGGAAACTTAAATTAGATTTTTTTTTTTTTTTTAGAGTGCTGAATTTAGACTGATGAATTTGAATTGTTTTTTTGTTGTTGTTGTTTTTGTTGTTGTTTGTTTTTATTTTTAAATATTTTTATTTTATTTAAAAAATGTTTTAAACGTGTCACTGAGGATGAAAGTTGATGAGAATCTAAACTAATACAAAAAAAACAGTCTAAATTGTCCCAAATCTCATAAAAAAAGAAACATTTTTATCCCATTTAAGAATGCGAGCCGTGCTTGTTTAAGATACAGGGGGAAAATCCCTTAAAGTCAGGAACATGCTTAGGATTTTAGAAATGTATTGGGTACAAAGTATTTAGTACTGAGTTTCTTTTATTTAAAAGCAGTAACATCAATGCTATTTACATTTTAAATGATATTTTTTGCATTTTTGCTTCATCTAAAGATCTTTGTCTGCTTTGCTGTTCTTGCTTTTAACTGCGAGGGCTTTTGGATAATAACCTGCTGCTGCGTCCACCTCAAGGCCATCTGTAGAACTGGGCAGATAGGGGGCAGTCAAACGCACCTTTAACCAAAGCCTGAAAAGTTACTGTAAGTCATACGAGTTCCTGTTGACACTTATGTTAGAGCAGCGATAAACACTCGTGGCCTCACCAGTCTCTCTTTATTCTCTCTATTCTTTTGTTACTGAGAAACCAAAAACAAGTGTAAACTCCTCTGTCCTGAAGATGTGGGGAAAAAACTCAAGTGACAGCTTTACCTCTGACTGTTACACCACTGACACTGGAGACTCCTTCCACGCTTACTACAGAAACATTTAGTACTTTTATTGTATTCACTAAAATCTAACAGTTTAAATATTCTCAGTTGGATTTGTCCTTTTTCTTAAATTTAATAAGAAAGTCTAAACGTGTTTAGGTTAAGGCGCTCTCACCTAATAACACCAAATCAATCTGACGTGCACCATGTGCCTCGTGTCATTGCGTAATCCCGCCCTGACATCAATCACGTTTGTGTTCACACGGAGGTCTTTAACAGTTCAAATCCTTTTGTCCTCAGCGCGGTTTTAATCTCAGCATCATTTGCACACTCGCGTTGTTCGCATATAGATAGACTCCAGACCTACAACTGAGAACAGGGCAGGGTGGGAGGGGATGGGGGGGGGCTATTATTTTTGACCCACACAGCCATCTGCCATCTGCAGGAAACCCAAAACCCCAGAGACTCCGCGCTGGCCGCGCTGCAAACGAGCGAAGATGTTTTAATTAAAGCCATGTATGTTAGCTCCAGCGTCTTCACCAATCACGCTGAGAGGAACCTTACAGATCTGGTATTTAATTATCCGAGACGTGACACTCTGAATACGAAGCGGTAGCAAAACAACTTCAGTGCTAGCTAGCATTAGCCTTACTTCCTGGCAGCGGGACATAAACAGCATAAATGATTCTTGTGATTCATTTATTTAAATATTATATAATCATTATCACGATTACTTTTTTTACATTTGATTTTTGCATGATTTATTTTAAAAATGTTCTATATTGACACAATATTTATTTATTCCTTTTTCATGAATATTTGAGTGAGTCACTTATTTTCAAACGTGTTTTTTTATAATTAATTTATTTTTTGCATAAAATTTGTGATTATTTTTACAGTTTCTTTGTTTTCACAGATTATGCATTGACACTTTTTATTTTAAATGTATGACTAATTTCCAAATGTGATTCTTTTCACATATTCATTTTTACATGTGATTCCTTTGTATTAATAATTAATTATCACATGTTTTTTGGTGATTCTTTTGGATGATTCATTTCTTTTCAAATGTGATTCTTTTTGGATGATTCGTTAATGATCACATGTGATTCCTTTTAGATGCTGCATTTCTTTTCACATGTGATTGCGATGTTATTTTTCCAGATGAGGAATCAGTAATTAAGTAGATTATTAGGGCCGTTTGGATGAAAAGTTCATTAACACATCAGTAAATGCGTGTGGAATGATCTTTTCCACTTCCTCATCACGCTTTAATGAGCTGATGTGTTCGTGTCACTCAGACGTGAGTGTTTAATTAAAACTCGTTTGTGTTGCTCGAGTTAATAAAGCACTGAGTGATCGGCTTCAGGGACCCGGCACTCAGGGCGTGTTGTTTTTTTAATTATCTGGGGAATCTCTCTCTCTCTCTCTCTCCAGACTTCCCCTCCCTTCTCACTCCATCTGTCCCTCTCTTTTGTGTGTGTGTGTGTGTGTGTGTGTGTGTGTGTGTGTGTGTGTGTGTGTGTGTGTGTGTGTGTGTGTGTGTTAGTTCATTGTCCCTCACACGTTTATTGACAGGTTTTTTTTAATTCGGTGTCCCCGGGTCGTCCTCGAGCGGCGGGGCGTCCATCTCTTCCGCTCCATTTAGCTCAATGAAGCAGCAGTCTGGTTAAACAAAAGAGCTGCAATCTGATCCTCTCTCTCACACACACACACACACACACACACACACACACACACACACACACAATCCTTTCAAGGACCTCATTTTGTTATAATTATTAATGCAGCTAATTAATGTGATATGTCACTACTAGTTAATCTACCCTAGCCTAATCCAGAGTGTGTGTGTGTGTGTGTGTGTGTGTGTGTGTGTGTGTGTGTGTGTGTGTGTGTGTGTGTGTAGCAATGTTAATAAAGTTAAACATTCCTGCTTTTCAGAGTTAAATTTTATACTTGTATACATTATATAAAAGTCTCATTCAGCTTTGTTCACACAGGTTAAATAATACAGGAATAAAACTTTTTGTCCCTGTTGGCCTTCCATAACATCTCAATTCTCTCATTAAAGGAACTTGTACAGATCATTTATTCATCTTCTAGAAGAGCTTCGCAGTGCAGGCTCAGTCTGCAAAACAGAATTCAATGGAACACACACACACACACACACACACACACACACACACACACACATTTTCAGCTAGGGGCAGTTTCGTGCATCTAGGAGGTTTCTGGGAGGTGGAATGAAACCAGAGAACCCTGAGAAAACTCACACAAATGCTGATAATAAACTCTCTGAGCTGTAAATTATTATTAATATTATTATTATTATTATATGTGGTCATGAAGTTGTTTGAAAGACTGGTGATGGCTTATCTGAAGGACATCCCTGGACCCTCACTGCAAACAGGTCTGTGGAGCATCATGGGTCTGCACTTCATCCTGCAACATCTGGACAAACCAGGGACTTAAACTTTTAATACAATCATCCCAGCACTGCTCCAGAGCGAACTAACCCAGCTCTCTAACCCAGTCAGTGGATCACCAGCTTTCTGACAGACAGGCAACAGCTAGTGAGGCTGGGCGAATTCATGTCCAACCGCCCCGTCAAGCTCCTGAAAGTCGTCGGCCTCATCCAGGACGGTGACGAATCTGTATATAGAAGCCAGGATGAGCAGCTGGCGGTCTGTTGCTGTCACAACAACCTGGAGATGATTGTAGACTTCAGGAGAACACCCCCCCCCCCCCCTGCACCTCCTCCACTCACCATCATGAACTGTGACAGCAGTGGAGTCACTCCGGTTCCTGGACACAACCATCTCTGACCTGAAGTGGGACATTCACATTGACTCCAGTGTTAAAAAGGACCATCAGAGGTTGTTTTCCTTCACCAGCTGAAGAAGCTCAACCTCCCTCAGGAGCTCCTCACACAGTTCTACTCATCGTCATCGAATCTGTCCTGTGCTCTTCAGTACCTGTGCGGTTTGGGCTCGGCTACAACAGCACGGTTGGGACTGCTGAAGGATCATCAGGAAATATCCAGAGTGAAGAAAAGGGCTCGGAACATCACTCTGGACGCCTCACACCCAAGACATCACCTGGTCGACGCTACAGAACAGAAGTCAGGCAGAAGTACAGGTTTTTCTCTCCCAGGCAGGAACAGTTAAATGTTCTCCTCACTGTGTAATAGGTTTTTTTTTTTTCTCCTGATTTCGTTGTTGTTTTTGGTTCCGTGTTGTTGTTGTCTCTGGAAGCTTCTGTCACCAAAACAATTTCATTGTGTGTGTAATTAAGTTCATTCTGATTATTATTATTATTATTATTATTATTATTATTCTCATCATCTGTCCTCTGCTGCCCTCTGCTGGAGGATTATAATTATGCATATTCAAATGTTAATTTTTTTTTACCGCTGTTTTTTTTGTGATAAAATGTGAAATATTGCGAGTTTTATTTTGTTTAAATATTTTAAATAGCAGTGACAGTTGAAGCTTGACCTGGTCTGTGATGACGTCATGGCCGGGGTTCTCGCTGCTTAATTGGCTGTGCAGTCATTTTAAGTGCGCTCAGGTGTTCAGTGCGTGCGTGCGTGCGGTGTGTGTTCAGTGTGTGTTCAGTGTGTGTGTCATGGCCACGCCGCGCAGGATCCAGCTGATTCCTCTCTCCCAGGCTGCCTCTGATGCAGCCCCGAGCCCGGGGTTAGGTGGCCCCCCCGCTGCCCCCCCTGCTGCCCCCCCGGCGCCCTGCTCCAGTGTGTGTGCCCGTGTGTGTGCCCGTGTGTGTGCCCGGCTGGAGCTGGTGCTGTTCGAGCCGGACGACGAGCGCTGTGCTGAGTTCCACTACCCCGAGCTGACTGCGGTAATCACCTCCAGCACACACACACACACACACACACACACACCTCCGCCTGCCTGCCTGCCTGCCTGCTGCACTCACCCTTCATCACCACCTTTTAAAGGTCCGGTGCGAGGCCGCTGATGAGCCCGCGCGCGCGCTGCTGGAGGAGGAGGATGAGGATGGTGGAGATGAGCTGAAGGTCCGAGAGCCCCACAAGGCATCAGTGAGTTGCACATCATCTACAGTCAGGAAGAGATTTCCAAGCAAGTCCATTAGTTTAGATTATTTATTTATTTATTTATTTATTTATTGTTAATTTTAAACTCGATTAATTTCTACTCAATTAATTATTTTTATAATTTGGCATTTATTTATTTATTTATTTATCTATCCTTCTCTGTACATCTCCTTATTAGTTTATCTTCTCCTGTCTTTATACTGTACATCTCTTTATCTGTGAGTTCTTCTCATGTTCTAGTAAACGGTTTGTCTCTCTGATGATGATGATGATGATGATGATGATGATGATTATCTTATTATTAGTCTTCTGTCTGTTTATTTCGGGGCCCAAGCACTGTGACATCATCACTCTGACGCCACGCGTTGATTGACATCAGCGTCCGTGGCTCATTGGAGGTCTTGACCTGCTCAAAAGTCAAACTAGTTGTATGTTGCGCCTTGAATTTACGCCAAAAAGGCCTGATGGGCGGCTCGTGCTTAAAAAGCACACGGTTGTGTGATCGCGCAGGTGCTTGGGCCCGCTTACGGTTGCTTGCAACTATATTTATTTATCTATTTATTTATCTGTGCATCAGTCGTATATCTCTATGAACCTGTTTCTCTTTTTATCCAGCAGTCAGTCTATCTATTTGTCTGGCTCTAAATTAATATGAATTTTTGTTTATTTATTTATTAGTCTTTTTTATCTCTTTATTAATCTGTCAATCAAGCAGTCTGTCTCTCTATCTCTCTATCTTTTTCTCCGTATCTGTCTCTCTATACACTGCATTTTCCTGTCTGTCTGTACTTCTCAATCAGTACCGTGGAAGGGACACAAAATGGCGCCCCCTGTCTATGGACATGTGGCACCTTCAGCAGAATCCTGTAGTTCCTCAATGATGGACAGTTTATAAGAGAGAAGCTTCTAACCTCTGTCTGTTTTCAGGGCGGAGCTCCTGGACGGAGGAGAGACCGAGTGCAGGACCTGGTGGACATGGGCTACGGCTACGACGACGACGACTCCTTTATCGATAACTCGGAGGCTGTGAGTAGAAACGCTCCAGTTTAGTTTTTAATCAAACTTCAGCCTGAAAGTCCTGAGATCTGATGAGAAAATTCAAACACTGTTGATCAAAGGCCAGTCATTAGTATCATTAGTAGACAGAAACCTTCTTTCCACTTTTATGCTGACGTGCAAATTTGTCTGATTATTTCAGTGATGTTAAACAGCGGCTTAAACCTACAGTTGTGTATTTTGTGGCGAGCGTTTGCCGTAGTTCCACCAAACCTGTGGACGTCCCTTCCACCAGATATATGCAGTTAATAAGAGCCGCGTCTGTTTTCTCTGGCATGTCGTTCCAACCGGAGCAACTGTCCTCCTATCCGCCGGGTAGATTAGATTATTCTGTTAGCTGTCAGCTGTTTTTAAAGCGCCGTATAACTTTTGATTTGATTTGAAAGGCCGAGTTTTGCCGTCTGTCAGTAGATGGCGCTCATTTCTAGCTCTGTTTTGTCCCCTTTGCGTAAAAGTACGACGAGCTGGTTCCCGCCTGTCTCACAACCAAGTACGGAGGCTTTTACATCAACGTCGGGCCTCTTCAGTTTCGCCAGGCCTCCGGGGACGAGACCGATGACTTCGAGGAGGAAGTTCAGACTAAGGTCTTTGTGTTTTTGCTGATTTAGTTTGAATACAGCTGTAGATTAATGGCAATTCATTTAGCGTAAACCTTTTTATAAATAAATGTTCTTTTAAAGAAACGAAAATTGAAAGAAGGAGGCGTGATGAAGAAGAAGAAGAGAAAAGAGGACGTTTGGTCTAAAGCAGACAACATTAAACACAGGTTCTCAGACTGACTGTGCAGTTTGTGTTTTTAGTCTTTAATTATGAAGCGTGTGGTTTTAATAGTTTAAAGCTCCTGTTTTTCTTCAGATTATTGAAGTTTTCCCAGGAATGTTGTGAATCGTTTTGGGGTTTTTTTCTGCAGGATTGGCGCAGGCGAGAAGAAGAAAAAAGCGAGTAAGCAGCAGCAGAACCTTGATGGCATGTTGAGGAAATTTCACAAGGAGAAACTTCAGGAGCTTCAGCTGCTCAAGGCGAACAGGAAGGAATCCAGCGAGCAGGTCGACTCGGGTTCAGCTGATGAACTTCACCAAGCAGTGGAGAAGCAGGATGAGATCCTGACTAACGACCAGAGCCAGAAGAACCAGGGAAGTCTAGCTGAGACGCTTCAGGCTCCACCTCCTGATGGAACGTCTCCTGCAGCAGAGAGAAGCCTACAGGAACCCGCGCAGGTATGGTTAAAATGTTCACTGTAAACACGACAGAGCGGTGAACACTTCAGGCTCTTCAGGATTAGAAACCTGACTCATGAGGATGAATAATCATTTGCTACAGTAGACAGCTGGTCCATTAACACAGGCAGGACTGGAGGTTTTTAAACCAAACCAAAACAGCAGACGAGCCGAACAAAGTGTGACTCGACCCCTTTACCAAGATGAAAAGCTGATCTCCAACGTTCTCTGTTAAACTTTTTCTTGTTGTTCCCTGTTCAGGACGATCAGCTGGCGGTTCTGATCCGGAGACTGGAGGAGACGGTGCTGCGGGTCATGCCCGAGCAGATCGATCGCTTCAACGGTCACTGCCAAGCTCACTCCGAGGCCAGAGCCGCCAAGTACGAGCCTGAAACCGTCCACCATGGAGAAATTCTAGAACCTGAATTCAGAGTGTTAGAAATCTGACAGTTTCAGAACCAGCTGAGTTAAACAGATGAGAACTTGGATCTGTTTTTTTATGGCGATTCCAGTTTAAGAAGTTCAAGAGATTTGAGGCCATCATCACCTGGGGGTTTAGAATCATTTGGGCTTAGTTGGTGTAAGCGTGTGTGATCTGTGTGTGATCTGTGTGTGTTTAGACTGGAAGCTGTGAAAGAAAAGCGAGTGGTAGAAGGATCCGATGAGGATGAGGATGACTCCAGCGGGAAACGAGTTTTTGGACCGCGCAAGAGATTCCGATGGAACGAGGAGATCAGGTGTGACGTCTCGTTAGACTGCGATTAAACGTGATGATGATTTTAAGTGCGGCGTCGCTGAAGTGTGGAGATGTTTCTCCTCCAGGGAGTTGGTGTGTGACGTAGTGAAGCTGAAGATGAGTCGCTTTGAGCTCGAGGCTGCCGCCGATCAGAGTTTAGAGGACTATTTGAAGAGCTTTTTGGAGGCGAGTGTGAAGACGCTGTGGCCCAGAGGATGGATGCAGTCCAGGTGAAGCGCTGATCACGTTCTTCATCTGGTCACGTCTCAGATTTACATCATCCTCTCTAAACCCTGCTGCTAAACATTTCTGTTCTTCAGGTTTACAAGGTAAATGTTTTTAAAACTGAATCACTATGGCCATGCGTCCACCAGCTGATGAATATGCATCTCCATGCTCACATCCCTGTGATGAAATGTTCCTGAGGAATCCCTCAAGCTCCTCCTTCTTCAGATCGACAGCAGATCTGTTTGTTTTATTTCTCTCTATTCCTCTAACACGTCTGTCCTGCATTACAGGATCTTACTGATTGAGAGTCGGCGAGTTCACGCTCACGTCACGGGCGTAGTGTAAGTTACAACGTACAAAAGCTAGCGATATGCTAAACGGAATGTTCTGGAATAATCCTGTGTTTGTCTGCAGGGCGAGGAAGAGGTCCATGGCCATCCCAAAATCTGAAAAGGTAAGTGGGTGTAACCTGGGGATGTGATCAACACACTACAAACTCTAATGGATCATCTTCAGTAAGAGCTCTGTCCTGGTCAGGGTCGCCGAGGAGCCGGAGTCTGTCCTGGGAACACTGGGAGCAAGGTGACCCCACATGACCCCACATACACAGCTAGCGGTAACGTACAAATCCTCATGCAGACATTAACTCGAGCTCAGGATCGAACCCGGAGCAGTGGAGAGGGTCTCACCAAAATTTCATCAGGGTTGAAAATGTATTAGCCTAGCCTAGCATAAACCTGCTCAAGAACACGTCCATTAGCCTACAGCAGCACAAAATCACCCAAAACATGGGCTGTATCTTATAGAGTACGTGATGGCAATTTACCGTCGTCTCAATAACCCCAGTGTAAGACGTCGGGCCAAGAATACATCATCAATCATTTAACATTTCTCACATTCATAGTCTGCGTTTTCACAGTGTATAACACAGGGTAGCGTAAAGACAGGAACGCGTGTGAACTCGTTTCCTGACCGATGGTGATGTAGGACTTTGTTGCTATAAATCCATCCCTCACCGTTCATCACTGGTCTGATTCTTCCTTCCTTTCGTCGTCTCTCTTTCACAGTTTGTAGACGGTGCAGATGTTCAGACGGGTCCCGTGAACAAAACGCACACTGGAGTGAAGTGTACGTACCGCGTTTCCCCCCCAGCGTAGCTCATCACATCACGCGGTTATTAATGAGACTGAGTTTGTGTGAATGTCGACTCTTTCAGCCCAGAAGATTCCTCCAGGCGGTGGGGGCGTGTCCGTTCTGAAGCCACTTCCTGCTGGTGAAGGGAAACCCCAGATCGTCCTGGGTGTTGAGGGAGACGGCTACGTTTGCAGCGCGCCCTTTAATCTGGCGGTGATGAGCGTTTGACATTTATTTACATAAGATTTTCTGCTTTTCAAAATTCTGAAATGTTTTTGGTGAAACTGACCAGCAGGGGGCAGCACAATTGGAATTGCTTTGCAAAAAGTCTCAATCTTTTTGTTGTTGAAGCATCTAATAGCTTTTAATAGGGTTTTTTTTTTCATATATTTTTAAGAATCTGTAGTCACTAGCGCTCGGGTGTAATCATGTATGGCAAAATGTAAAAAATATACTAAATGCCTGGTGATGGATGGATTTTTCTCTAAAGGCAGCGATGGAGGGTTCATGTGGAGATCCGGATCTTCCCACTCCATCTCTCTCCCACCAGACGTCTCGTCCCGGCGCTCCGGAACCAGCGGTGCTCACGACCCAAACCCGCCAGCACGCTTTCCCCTTCCCTGCTCTTCCTGCTGGTCAAACTGAGATCTGCAAAACCTCCGTTCTGACCGGCGCAGCTCCTGGAACGTTCCAGTACGGTCTCTCACACGGTGAGCTCCTGCAAACTGAAACTACAATAAAGTGATGCTTCGCCCACAGCAGACAGGGTGAGCTTTAAATATAGGCAGGTTTCCTGCATTACCCACAATGCAGTTTGTCCCTGCCTAAAGACAGCGGCGTGCGGCGGAGCTTTACTGCTTACATGCACTCGCTCCCTCACAGAAATAACACCAGCGCCGAACATAATATTAACAATAATAATAATAATAATTCATAACAAGAATCACTGAAGACCTGATGATAAATATTTCAGAATAATCATATTTCATGTTTAATTGCGGAGATTTAAAAAGTCTGTGCATAGTTTTGCTTAAATATTTCTCATTTATGGCCTATTTTGTTCTTCTTCGTCAGACGGACGTGAGATTCGCGCAGGAGGAGCGAACGCTCAGAGAAACCTGCAGTGAAGGAGAGGAACGGAGAAGGAGCGCCGACGACGACGGCAGAACTGCGTTCAACACGGCGCCAGGCTAAAGAGGAGTGAAATCTGTGTTTCTATTTAACACATTGAAAACTAACATCTACAAATGTAACGTTTATTTATGCAAAATTTAATAAAATCATCACAGAATGACAAAGCTGTAACCGGACCTGGTTTTTGTTTTGTCGTCTTGCTGATCTGGAATAATCGCGTCCTCTTTGTTGCAAAGGAAATATTTTTCAGCCTGAATTTCAAAGTGTTAAAAAATCAATCAATAAATTTAAAAAAATAGAAAAAAAACTCTGACTCTGATCTGTAGCCTCTGTTGGACGCGATGTTGTTTCTGCTCCTGGGTCAGCAGTCTGGGGACGAACTTGGCAGCAACACGGCATATGTTCACATCCCGCGTGAGGATTGTCTGGACGGTTCCGTATGAAACCTCGACAGCAGCTCAATGTCCATAATGAAATGGCACCATTGGTGCAGAATCGCACCAGTCTCAGTGCTGATGTACACAGGACCATGTCTTCTGGCACACTGACTTATGAAGCTCGCTGTGACTGTGTGCTGCCATCTGTTGGTGTGTGTTTAAACAAGCCCCTGAACCCCTTGTACGAGTGTTTAATAAGAAATTAAAATACTTCATAGCGTTTGCTGTGTTTAAAAGGTCCGGAGGCCTGGAAGTGCAAAAGAGTTTAATAAACTGATCACACAACAGTGAAACTAAATCAATCTAATCAGTCAAGTCAAGTCAATTTTATTTATATAGCGCTTTTAACAATTGACATTGTCGCAAAGCAGCTTTACACAATAAAAAGAAGTAAGTCTGTATACAATGTGTATGAATCAAAATGATCAGATTGTCCCTGATGAGCAAGCCGAGGGCGACGGTGGCAAGGAAAAGCTCCCTGGGATGGTAATAGAAAGAAACCTTGAGAGGAACCAGACTCAACAGGGAACCCATCCTCATCTGGGTGATAACGGATAGCAGGGATTGATCAACTTAATAATGTGTACTGAAAGTTCAGTGTAACAGGAGACGTGTTAAAATTAAAAGGAGTCCAGTTTGTTCCTGGAGGCTCAGGTAGACTGTAGGAGATTCCAGTCCTGAGGTATCGAACAACTGAAGTCACAGGTCCCCAGAGCATCAATCGATGATAGGACAGTCTTAATGGAAACCATCCCCAGCCACCATAC
>JAAGKR010006439.1:0-22842 GCA_011419295.1 Clarias macrocephalus
ATGAGATGGACTGACACCAATTAATCACCGAATCAAAGAAGAAAGACAGCACAGCTATCAAGGCCTTAATGTGCAGAAAGTTTGCACATAGAAGACATGATATCATCAACCTACAGTTGAGCTTCAAAGACATCAAGGACAGGTGGTCTGCCTTGTTTGATGTCTAGCAAGTGAGTACATTGACTTCAGTATTAGCGGGATTGAAATGACAGTAGATTGAATCACCAATTATATTTTTCTCTTTTTCAGAGTTTGAGATGATCACCACACAGAATCTGGAGCAAAAATTCATGTCAATGTTGGACTTCTATTCCCCCAAATTTCTGTCCCTGGACAGGACCAGGGGCGCAAGAGACTGGACAGGACCAGGGGCGCAAGAGACTGGACAGGACCAGGGGCGCAAGAGACTGGACAGGACCAGGGGCGCAAGAGACTGGACAGGACCAGGGGCGCAAGAGACGAGGCTGGTTAGTGGGGTTAATAGCTGCACGGAATATGGAGACACAGGATGCTGACCTAACCGGGTTAGTATCTAATGGAGTTAGTACTGAACTATAAAGGAAACAGGAGACAAGAAGCAGGGCACCCATGAGGCTATTCCAAACTAGCAGCTAACCTACTAGTGACCAGAACCACTAGCAGTCAACCCCACTAGAGGCCAGCCTACTGGAGGCTAACCCTACTATGGGCTAACCCTACTAGCGGTCTAGGCCTACTAGCGGCTAACCCAGCTAGCGGCTAAGCACACATGGGGTTACAAATACCTAAACAGAAAAGGAACTAGACAAGAAGGCAGACACTGGGGATACACAGAACAGTACTTACACAGTACACAGGAGGAGACACAGCCTAGCTAAACATGAAACAGGACAGCTCCATGAATCCAGTAACACAAGGAGTATAAAGAAAACTAAACTAGAGCCCTCTTGAACACAGGTTACAAAACAAACTTAAAGAAACAAAAAGGAATGCCCACATGACTGTATATACAATAACAAACAAACACTCAACAACAAATAAACATACAAATAATGCTGGACCCAGTTTCCCAGAACAAACTGCTATTTATAGAAACATTAATGAGCCACCTCAGTTCAGGTGAGCACTCATCACCTGACTGAGGTGCCTTCTGGGAAACTGAGTCGACCAACAAAAACTACAGACTGAACAGTGACCTCTGGTGGAGGTTCCTAACAGTACCATGGTGGAGCCATGTTTAATCTTCCCCTCCTTGCTCTCAATCCTGTCTTTTGCTTCAGGTCGTCCCCCATGGAATGTTGTTGGCCTATTGTCTTCATCTAAATATCTAGTAATTATACTCTTCTAATTCTAGTAATAATATTAATCATACGATTAGAAATAGTGTAAGAAGATATAAAAATGATCAACCTCACTATTTCCTCTTAATCCTCCTGTAATAAAATTGTATATAGCGTAATAATAATATTAAGAAGAAGAATCAGCAACAATCAGTAAATAACATGCTAATGTTTTGGATGGGGGCAAATAAGATTAAATAGTATGGGACAACAACACTGAAATATGTTGGGAAGAAATTATTAGAGGATAATTTCAGATCAAAAGTAATAACAAACCAAAAACAACACAGCTAGATAAGCAGTACTGGGACTAATGAAACTATGAAAACGGGGGAAGTACAGAATGAAACAAAAAAAAAAAAAAATGAAGTGAGCTCTAACCATTTATCTTGACAATGTCCGCAGGATACTGCTAATGCACCTGACAGTGTACAAGATGATTTGGCAGAGGAAGTGATGAAGATATACGTGCTGTGGAACCAAGATTATTCAGTTGAAGAGCCTTCTGATGTAGGTATTGTGATTAGCGGTCTTGTGAATCTTAGCAGAGCCTGCTGCTATCTGTTCGGACTAACCTACGCCTTGGATCTGAGAAACCCCAAAAATCTAAAATATACTTTTGAGATATTCCAAAAAATATTGCTGGAGCTGAATCCTGGAAAACTTTCAGCCATGGTTCAAAGAGTGAAAAATTATCTGTGTATGTAGTTGCAAACTATTATTTGGCATGATGCTCTTAAAACGTGGGAATTGTAACTTCATACCTGATTGAAGTTAAATTGATGTTTTGTCTTTATGCATATGTAAGAGTTGAGGCTCCATGAATAAAAAAAAGTTGTTATAAATTGGTATTGTTTACTGACTTTCATGTGAAGTGTCACTGTTCTGAGTGCATTTCAGCCATATGTTGTGTTCAGTTAAGCCATCTGCTTTCAAAGCATGGACATTTTTATATGCTCATTGGCGGGAACAAATGTGTTATAATGTTAAACTAGATATAAGGAGTTGTTCAAGTCAAACTGGGCCTTCTGATTGTGAGGAATAACATCGTCATTTGTTATTATTCCATCATTCTTAGAGTAAAAACTCCCTTTATTTCGCTATATAATCCCCTGCTACACTAATGCACTTATCCCAGTGTTTCACTAATGCTTGGACACCATCGAGGTACAAAGATTTCTCAGTACGCCTGAGCCGTAATCAGACTGCCTGTTTCATGTCTAAAATGCTGGCCCCTCAGTAATTCCTTTAATGGCTTAAACATGTGGAAACACACTGGACGCAGGTCAGGACTGTATGGGGGATGTGGCAATAACTTCCAGCCAAGTTCCTTTAAAGGGCAAGTGGTGCTTGTGAGCGATTGTGTGCACAGTTCCCTCAGACAGATATAAATAGAAAAAATGCACAATATTTTCAGCAAACATTGATGCATAGTTAATTCTTATGCCATAAATTAAACAAAAATAAAAACATTATTATTACACTGTGCAAAAGTTTGGGCACTCTAAGAGTTCCAGAGTCTCAGGCCATGTCCACAAGTAGCCGGGTATTTTTAAAAACTGAGATTTTTCTCTGTGGTTTTCGCCTTTCGTCCACACGCAAACTCCGTTTTGGTCGTTGAAAATGGAGCTTTTGGAAAACTCCGGCCAAAGTAAAGATTTTCCAAAACTCTGTTTTCAGTGGTGTTGTGTGGACAGGTAAAACGGAGATTTCGGCGTGTTGTAACGTCACCTTGTGCCGATGTAATTGTCTGTGTGCTCGTCTCCGTGATTTGATGTCGGCTTTGTTTATGAGAATATTTTGTGCAATAGCGGACGTACGTACAGTAAATTAGTGACTGTTAACGTTGCGTACTGGACTTTTTACATGTGTGTACATACACGCAAAGTTACTCACACATTAGGTTAATGAACAGAGGTGCCTGAATGTACTACTAAGCTCACTGCTGCTACATACTGTACAAAATTCTGATGACGCAGACAGCGATGGCGGTTTGGGACGAGACCCGGTTGGACTTCTATAAAGCGCAACAGGTAATGCTCTTTTTGTCTACGCTTCTGATTGGCCCCCTGTCGATTAAGGAGGCTCCTAACATCACTTAACAGGACTGTTTGCGTTTTCATGTGGACAAAGATATTTTTAAACCCTAGGTCATGTGGACAGAATTATTTTTAAAAACGAAGAAGAAAAAATCTCAGTTTTTAAAAATACCCGGCTACATGTGGACATGGCCTCAGATTCTTTTTACAAGGTTTCAGACCTTAATCAGCTTGTTAGATCTGATTTATGGCAACAGCTGTCATTAGTAAATGCAAATTTAAAAACTTTACAAGTGCTTTGACTCTTCAAACCTTGTACACACACTTGCGAACACTCTACAACCATGAGTTCCTCTAAGCAGCTAATGTGTTATGTAATTAAGCAGCTTACCTAATGTAACTAAGAGATGGCAGTTCAGGGGAGGTCAAGATGAGATCTGGTAGACCAAGAAAACTCTCAGAGAGAACTGCTTGTATGCTGGTGAGAAAGACAAATCAAAACCCCCATTTGACTACAAAAAAACCTGCAGAAAGATTTAGTTTTGAGAGTTTTTCTCAACATTTTTTCCTAACCTACAGAAATAAGCTGAGTTTCTTTCCTTTTTCCATCAACTTAGCTCTGATATATGCCCCTTTCACATTTCACATGTATATTTCATCCAATTCTGACTGCAAAAATAATTACCTTGGTCTATCATCTTCTGTTAAAATTTTGTTAGAATATTCAGTTATTTCTTTAATAATATAGATGCTCTATAATTTATCTAGGAGTTTACTAGACATGGGTCTCTCGCCTGGCAAACCCACAGACAGCTTCTCCACGAGTTTCCAGTCAGGCAGACCCATGGCCAGCCTCTCATGCTGTCACTAGGCAACACTGCCATGATGACAATCAAGGGCAATCCACAACACCTGGACGCATGTCTATATAAGCCCCTAAGATAAAGCAGCAGACATTTAGAAAGCACCAGGTCTAGGAACGCTGCTTTGCTATAGGACTAAAGAGAAAACTGAAAAGAAAAGTGAAATGATAAAGAGAAGAGGACAGGAGGAAACTGAAAAGAAACTGAGCAAAAGACAGAGGAAAAGATAAGGATTAACCCTGTCTCTCTCAGTGCTCTCTGGTTTTTGAGACGCAACCATCCCAGTTTTCCACAGAGTGAGCTAAGATCGCCTTTATGATCTCCTTGCTCATGGAGTGAGCGCTGGAATGGGCCACGGCAATTTGGCAGAGCATGCTTTCGGAAAACTTTCAGGTAACCGCATTCATGAGTGTCACGCCGAACACCTGACCGGGACATCATACGGACGGGAGTTCATATCCCTTCAGCCTAGGGCACCAGAGCCTAAAGGGGACTTGGGAGAGCCTATGCAGTTGGGAGCGGCAGATCTTGTCACCTTAGGGAGACACCCACATTGGGCATAGCGGGGCTGGTCACTGGCACAGGTCAGCTGCAACGGGCGAACAACCAGGGTCAACCAGGACCTGGAGCCCTTAGGTGCATAGCATCTGCCAACCCATCCTCCTGGGTCGACCATCTGATCAGGGTGAAGTATTCCCACAACATCCTATGCCACACGTCTCTGAGCATGTCCAGGAGCCTGAGTAGGAGTACCCATCACACAACAAATGATGCGACGATGCCTGTGGCAGAAGGCGAAATCTTCCCTCCGCCCTGCAGTCAGCACAGCCAATGCGAAAAGGCATTATGGATGGAGCCCCAGCATACACTGTCAGGTGAATTCTAGACACATGACAAGGGAGCCACGTACTATTTGGTGGGTTGGGAAGGGTACAGCCCAGAGGAACGCTTGTTACACAAGCATTTCCGCACATCACAAACACAGCCTCCCCTCCGACGCCCTGCATGGGGGCTCTGCATAAAACCACCAAGCGCATTAACACCACGTGCAGAAAAGCATAACAGAAAAGCATAAACTAATTTCTCTGCATCGTTTAGTGACAATATATACCCAACATACCGAGGTTTTGTTATTGCTGGTACGTTCTGCTTGAGAAAATGTCTGTATAGGATCTCATACACAGATTGATGATTTTGCAGAAGAGATAAGTGAAATTAGTTCATTCTATTCAAGGGGATTAAAGTAGTCTAGGTTCTGAGGTGATTAGTTTATCACCTGTATGAATTTAATTTTTTTGTCTAATATTTACAATTTTGTTATTGAAAAAGTTCATGAAGTTCAGAATTTCAGAAATCTCCACAAGTTTAGAAATACATGAACTTGTGGAGATTTCTGTGATGGTCTTATTCCAAGTTAATTTTGCTATGGTATTAAATAAACATCTAAGATTATTATTGTTATTTTCTGATTTTTCTACTTTGAGAGTGGAGAGATGCAATAATTTAGCAACACTAACAACATGCTTTCCTTCCATGATATTTGAGATACTAACAATTTAGTTTGACACCTCTAACAATTTTTCTTCATATCCACATTATCTAGTATATTGTGGATCCACATTATCTAGTATATTGGAATATTGACTCGTATTCAGTTGCCTGGTCAAGTTCTGTGAAGTCAGACAGTGATCCAATCACAGTTCATAATTTTGGGTGATTACTGATAAAGCTCTCTGTAGTAGTTGATGGGTAGATAAGTGCGGGGCTGTGCATACATTATTGCTATAACACGTTTTAAACAAAACAAGATACTACGGCCAGTGTTTAGGGGCACTCTAAAGTGTAATATTCAGGTTGAGAAGCCTAATTCAATTCCCCCTGGTGTTGTTTGGACTGCATCATTGCCATCTGGCTGCATTCTCTTGGACCACATCGTGAGGAAGGTAAAGAGCTATTTTAATTTTTTAAACTACATTTCATGCTTTGAGGGATTTTCATGTGGTAATGACTTTATGTTTTTGGTTACATGGATGCTTGTTTCAAACGCTTAAGTATGGTAGTGAGCAGGGGCGCCGCTAGCAATTTTGGGCCCTATGACAAAATATGCGATTGGGCCCCCCTACCACACCCACTAGTAGTGTTATTACTAATAAAGCAGATCTCTGGGGGCCCCAAAAGGGCGTGGGCCCTTAGAATCGTCCTAACTTTCCCCCCCTTAGCGGCACCCCTAGTAGTGAGCTAACTTCATGTGTCCTTAGCTTGATTGTTACTCATGAGTTCGTGCACGTGGTTAAGTCCCCATTATTTATTTATTTTTGTTAGTTAACGTTGGCTTACAGAGTTATAATTTAGGAAATATACATAATATTGTTACTGAAAATGTTTGTTTCTTTCCTTTAGCGGTAACTAGATTCATGTTAGATCACAAGGATGGTAATGAACGAGAATGTGTGCTACACTGAATAACGTAACGTTCAACTTTAACATTACTAAATTTACCTGCAAGATACTCAGATATCATACCAGCCTAACCAGAACGCAACACTGTCTCCAGTGTTGACAAGACATTTTTGTCACGACCCGCCAAGGCACAGCCCCGTCATGATCACCTGTGCACTCCACTTCCATGATCCACCTTACTCCTTTTCTTCCACTTCCTTGTTCTCCACTCTGAACACCTGTTCTTCATCAATAATCACTTCTCCTCCCTATTTAAGCCATGCACTGACAACACCTCCTTACCAGATTATTGTGTGCTTTTCAAAGCTCAATTTTCCTGTGTTCTCTTTATGTCTTGTGTTTACGTTCGCGCTTTGTTCTTTTCTGACCTTCCTCTTGCCTCACGCCTTGGATGTTCATGTTCACAGACCTTTCATGTTATCGTCCTCTTGACGTTTGACCTCTTGTTTAACGGCTACGAATTTGGATCACAGATTCTCTCTCTCGTCTCCCTGGCTCTGAACCCTGCTCGCATTCGACCACCTGTGATTTCTACAAACTAGCCATTAATATGCGTGACTTCTCCTTGCCCATTCTGGCTTTCATCACGTTCTTTCTTCTCTCGCCGACTCCCTGTGCTTATATCTCCTAGCAAAACTCCTGCACGAGTCAGGCTGCACACAAAGCTCTCTTGCCGGCTCACTGCATTTCTGCATTCTGGTCAGGCTCATGCTGCACACAGATCTCACGCTGACTCCCTGCACTTCTGCATTCTGCGCAGGTCTCTGTGCACACACACTGCTTCCCGACACAGAGCAGCAAGTGCCCCAGCGGCCAAACACATTAACAAGAACCTTGCGTCAGCTGCCAAACCCATTTCAAGCTTCACTTCAACCAATATACAACACAATAAACTGCAAGGAGCTTCTTCCAATCTCTCCCCTGCACTTGGATCCATCATAACCTCACAGACCCTTAACAATTTTTTACAAGTAAATGGCGGACATATGGTTGTGTAGATTGCAAAAACCTTGTCTAGCTAACTCGCAAAAAAGTTGAGTAGTCTAGACAGGCTAACACAATACATTAAATGTTTATAGATTAAGTTATACATTGAATAACAACTACACAGTCCACAAGCTGCTTTTATTAGTAGTAAAAGTATTTTTATTCAATTATGTTAGATGGTTAAGATGTTGATAAAGGTAAAACATAGAGAAACGAAGAAATATGTGAAACTGGAAGAAGGCAGTTTCTCAGATTTTGTCAGTGTGGGTAAGTTATGCATGGTTTGTAACCTTAGTAAAGTTCATTACAAGGGTAGTATCATTGGTAATACGTTAATGGAGTATCAATTGTTTTTCAAAAGTTTTTCATACCAGACAATACAGTACTGAAAATCACAGATAAGCAGGGTATAGAAGTGGATAAGGATATATTTCCAGAACTTGCAGCAGTCAAGGAAGTGTGTTTTGTCATATATACTAAGTTAAGTGAATGCGTTTTGTTTGTTCTGATGAACAAGATTGGTATGTTCACTCTAGATGAAACAGTTTCCCAGTACGTGCTCTCCGGGAAAAATAAGGACTTTTCAAACTCTGCCGCACTGTGTTTCACGGAACCCTGGCTGAATAAAGCCATTCCAGACAAGGTACTACACCTGACGGGCTTCCAGCTGTTCAGAGCTGATTGCGACACAGAATCAACCGGGAAATCGGGAGGCGGTAGGACATGCTTTTACATTAATGAACGCTGGTGTACAAATGTGACACTAATGAAGATGTGCTGTGCCGATCCAGGGGCATATTTCATCAACTGCAAACCTTTCAAGTTTACCTCGTTCATTCTTGCGAGTATGTACATTCCTCCACAAGCGTATGAGCACAGCGTTGCAACAGCTGGCTGCTCAGATCACAGACACGGAGCAACCACCCGGACTAATTATACTTGGTGATTTTAACAAAGCAAACCTCAAACGTGAACTGCCTAAATCCAACCAGCACATTACATGCCCCACCAGAGACAAAAATATTTTGGATCACTGCTACACCACAATAATGGATGCATATCGCTCCGTCATCAGAGCAGCTTTAGGACTTTCTGACCACTGCATGGTTCATCTTCTTCCGACCTATAGGCAAAAACTTAAATCTGTAGTAAGAACTGTAAAGAGATGGACTAGTGAAGAGGAGCAGGAATTACAGGCCTGTTTCGACTACACTGATTGGAGTGTTTTTGCAGCTGCTGCCACGAATCTGGATTCAGTAAAATCCTACATCAGTTTCTGTGAGGATATGTGCATCCCTAACAGGACATTTTTAACATATAACAATAACAAACCATGGTTTACAGCAAAACAGCTTTGTCAGGCCAAAGATGATGCCTACAGGAGTGGGGACAGGATCTTGTACAGCCAGACCAAGGTCTTGTTTATAGATTTTTCATCAGCATTTAATACAATCATTCCAACACTGCTTCAGATCAAACTAACCCAGCTCTCTGTTCCTAGCTCTATCGGTCATTACATCACCGAGACTGGGGGGATTCATGTCCAACAGCCATACCACCAACACTGGAGACCCTCAGGGATGCGTTCTCTCCCCACTGCTCTTCTCACTTTACACCAACGACTGTACCTCCACAGACCCCACTGTGTAGATTTTTACTAATTTACAGATGATACTAAAATCATTGGCCTCATCCAGGACTGAGACGAGTCTGCATACAGAAGCAAGGTTGAGCAGCTGGCCGTCTGGTGCAGTCACAAAAACCTGGAGCTGAACAAGCTCAAAACAGTGGAGATGATTGTGGACTTCAGGAGAAACCCCCCTGCAATTTCCCCACTCACCATCATGAACAGCACTGTGACAGCAGTGGAGTTATTCCTGTTCCTGGACACGACCATCTCTCAGGACCTGAAGTGGGACATTCACATTGACTCCATTGTTAAAAAGACCCATTAGAGGTTGTATTTCCTTCGCCAGCTGAAAAAGTTCAACCTGCTATAGCAGCTGCTCACACAGTTCTACTCAGCCGCCATTGAATCCATCCTGTGCACTTCAATAACTGTCTGGTTCGGCTCAGCTACAAATTCAGACATCAGAAGACCACAAAGGATGGTTCGGACTGCTGAAAGGATTATTGGCACTCCCCTGCCCATGCTGCAAGAACTGTATATATCCAAGATGGAAAAAAGGGCTCGGAATATCACTTTGGACCCCTCACACCCAAGCCACCTTCTCTTTGAACTTTTGCCGTCTGCCAACGCTACACCAGAACAGTCAGGCACAAGAACAGTTTTCCCCCTGGCAATTTACCTCATGAAGAGTTAAACACTTTAATAGATATACAGTGGAACCTCGGATTGCGAGTAACTCGATTTATGAGTGTTCCGCAAGACGAGCAAAGATTTTTTAATACATTTTGACTTGAAAAACGAGCATGTCTTGGTTTACGAGTGCCGAGTTTTTTGACACACACACACACTCTCTCTCTCTCGCCTTTACAACCAACCTCCCCGGCTTCACACAGACACACACTCTGCTCTCTTTACAGCAGTGATTCCATTAGTCTGTTGGGTTTTATTTGAACTTTTTTAAAAGGTAAAGTGCATGTTAATTTGTTTTATTTTTACTTTATATATTGTATTAATTATTTTTCTGTATTTATTTTTTTGGGCTGTGGAACAAATTATTTGGGTTTTCATTACTTCTTATGGGAAGATTTGATTTCGTTTATGAGTGCTTTTGAATTCGAGCCTGCTTCTGGAACGAATTATGCTCGTAATCCAAGGTTCCACTGTATATGCAATATTGTGTGCAATACACAGATATTTATTTAACTTATTCTATAGAATCCCACACCCTACTCCATTTGTTGTTAACCTTTTTCTTTATATATATTTACATTTACATTTGGGCATTTGGCAGACGCTCTTATCCAGAGCGACTTAAAAAAGTGCTTTAAAGTTTACATCACTGGATAGATACTTATGTGTGGGGAAAATGACAGATGGTTGTCCACGGTTACCCCAAGATTGCGGGCAGTGGCTAAAGGAGTGATTTGATTGTTGTCCAGGGATATCACAAGATCTTGACTTGGGGATGAGTCACCAGGGATGAACAACAGTTTGGTTTTACTCAGATTGAGTTTCAGCTGATGAGCTGTCATCCAGGATGAGATGTCTGCCAGACATGCTGAGATCCGGGTGGATAAGTTGAGTGTCATCTGCATAACAATGGTATGAAAATCCATGCGATGATATGACCTTACCAAGAGACCGGGTATAGAGGGAGAACAGAAGAGGACCAAGTACTGAGCCCTGCGGGACACCAGTAGAAAGTCTGCATGGGGCAGATGTAGATCCCTTCCATGTCACCTCATATGACCTATCTTTTAGGTAAGAAGCAAACCATTGCCACGCTGTTCCACAAATTCCAAGGCTTGTTAGAATAAATAATAGAATTCTGTGGCTCACAGTGTCAAATATATATAGAGTAGAATTTAATAGAATAGAATAGAATGCCTTTGTCACTATGCACATATACAATTTGCACCATATACATGTACAATGAGATTGAGAGCATCTCACTACTCAATGCAACAGTTACAGCAACAATAAACAATACACACAGACATTCAGACATTAAACCATTAATAGGGTGGTGGGGGCATTAGGATATTAGATGGACAGTTCTGTAGTAGAACAAATATATTGCAGATGTAATTGCACAGCAATTATAATGGATTACACATTTAGAATATTGTACATTTAGAATGATTAAACAATTGTACAATGGAGTGTACATTAAAGGTACAGTTTTTTATGTGCTGTAATACTGTATTCCTATTGTAAGGTCAATGCGTACATTGATTAAGCAAGGTGATTGCTTTTGGAAAAAAACTATTCTTAAAACGATTTGTCCTTGTACTGTACTAATAAATCTATAGCACCTTCCTGAGGGCAACAGGTTAAACAGTTCAGATGCAGGATGGGAGTTGTCTTCGATGATTTTCTCAGCTCTGTTAAGACAGCGCGAGGTGTAAATGTCCAGCAGGGAGGGAAGAGGGCAGCCTATAATCTTTTGTGCTGCTTTGACTACCCTTTGAAGCCTATTCCTGTCTGCCATAGTGCAGCCGCCATACCAGACTATAATACAATATGTTATAATACAATATGCTCAATGGATGAGCAGTAGAAGGAAAACAACAGGCTGGAATCTAGGTTTTACTTCCTGAGGACTCTCAGGAAGTGAAGTTTCTGCTGGGCCTTCTTAATAATAGTTGAGGTGTTCTCTATCCATGAGATCTTGTCTGAGATAAGGACACCAAGAAACTGGAAAGTATGGAACCTCTCAACAGATTCTCCATTGATGTATACAGGGGATAGATCTGTGCTTTGCCTCCTGAAGTCAACGATGATCTCTTTGGTTTTCTTGGTGTTCAGAACTAGATTATTCTCTGAGCACCAAGCTGCCAACTTCAGGATCTCCTCTCTGTATGCCGTTTCATCACCCACCGAGATGAGTCCGACAACTGTGGTGTCATCAGCAAACTTCACAATTTGGTTACTGTTGTGGAACGGACTACAGTCATGGGTGTAGAGACAGTACAGGAAGGGGCTCAGCATACAGTCCTGTGGAGAGCCGATGCTCAGCGTGCGGGTGGAGGACAAGTGGGAACCAAGTCTCACAGCCTGAGGCCGGTTAGTTAGAAAGTTCTTTATCCAGGCACATGTGAGTGAAGGGAGGCCAAGAATATCCAGTTTACTGATAAGTATGTCCGGAATGATTGTATTAAAAGCTGAGCTGTAATCCACGAAAAGCATCTGAACATAGCTCTGCTGCTGCTCCAGATGTCCAAGCACAGTATGGAGGGCTAAGGCAATAGCATCCTCTGTAGATTTATTTTTATGGTAAGCAAACTGATGATGGTCAAAAACTGGGGGTAGGTAGTCCTTAATGTGTAGGAGAACCAGTCTCTCAAAGCACTTCATGATTACAGGAGTAAGAGCCACAGGACGATAATCATTTATGCTAGTGATGGGAGACGTCTTCGGTACTGGTATAATTTTAGCCGATTTCAGACAGGATGGGACAACTGCCTGGGTTAGAGAGAGATTAAAGATTTCAGTAAGGATATAGGCAAGCTGGGGGGCACATGCCCTAAACACCTTGCCAGGTACTCTGTCTGGACCAGCTGCCTTCCTCGGGTTCACTGCTAAGAGCACCCGTCTGACATCTTGCTCTGTTACAGTGAGTGGGGTGCTGCAGGAACGAGATGAGGGTGGGGGGCAGAGCAAGGCTGGGGCAGATGAGTGCTGCTGCTGTTAAATTCCAAAATGGGCAAAGAAGCTGTTCAGCTCCTCTGCCAGTGACGCACTAAAGTCTCCTGCTGACACGTCACAGCCTCTGTTGGTAATGTCACGAATGCCCTTCCACACTTTTCCTGCTTTGTTACTAAACAAATGGGCCTCTACTCTCCTCTTATGCTCCGTTTTAGCTTTTATGATACCTTTTTCATCTCCATACTCCATACAGGGCTCTGTTGCCTAACCTGAAGGCAGCATCACGGGCTTTCTGTAGATTGCGGACCCGGCTGGTCATCCAGGGTTTCTGATTTGGAAAAACCCTGATATTTTTGTCCACATTCCCAATGCAGAACTTGATATAGTCTAACACTGTTCCTGTGAATGTTTCCAGGTCATAGTCGTTAAACATATCCCAATCTGTCTGTTCAAAGCAGTCCCGTAGTTTGGATAATGCATTGTCAGGCCAGGTTGTTATAGATTTCCAAGTAGGCCTGGAACTGCGTCTGAGGGGTATGTAAGCTGGGGAGAGGAAAAGGGAAAGATGGTCTGACTGGCCAAGATGGGTGAGAGGTATAGCTCTGTAAGCATGCTTGATGTTAGAATAAAGTGTTCTCTCCTCTAGTCGGACATTTCACATAGTGGTAAAATTTCGGTAGTACAGATTTCAGATTGGCCTTATTAAAGTCTCCTGCGATTATATGAACCCCATCAGGGTGAGCCCGCTGCTGTTCGTTCAAGGTGTTCAGCAGGAGAGAGAGAGCAATGTTTACATTGGCGTCAGGTGGAACGTACACAACCATAACGATCAACACTGTTAGCTCTCTCGGTAGAAAAAAAGGCAGACATCTTACTGACATATACTCTAAGTTCGCAGAACAATGTTTGTTAATGATTGTCCCATTATTACACCAGTTGTCATGTACATGCATACAGAGCCCCCCACCGCTGTTCTTATCGGAATCCTTTGTTCTGTCCCAGCGTAACAAAGTGCGGCCTGCTAGCTGTATGCTAGCATCAGGTATCTCCGGATGAAGCCAGGTCTCTGTTATTATTAATAAACAGCAGTCACGCACATAACGATTTCCAGTGAGCTGTAGTTCTAAAAAGTCCATTTTGTTTACCAGGGATCTGGCATTAGCTAGATACAAACTTGGTAGAGGTGGCTTATATGATTGCTTCCTAAGCCTTAGCATGATACCAGACCTACAGCCTCATTTCTGCTTCCTCTCCCTCCTCCGTCTACGCCGCCGCTTAAAGCTGACAACAATCCATGGTGAACCCGCTGGTCTCGCTATGTCATCTGGGATATTATATGCGTGATGAAAATCGCTAGATACCAGTATTTGATATTGTTCTCAGACATCTATGAGGTCTTGACGTGTGTAGCGTATTTCCGCATATCCAGTGTTGCACAAACAAAACAAAAAACGTACATAAACAACAACAAAAAAAAAGCACTGAGAAGGGGAGCCATGAGCCGCTGCAACCAAACATTGCGCCGCCATAAACACATCCTACTCCATTTGTTGTTAACTTTTTTTTTGTCTTGTCATTGGAGGCTCTGTCACCAAAAAAAATTCCTTTGTTTGCAAGCATACTTGCCAATAAAACTCTCTTATTCTCATTTTGAAATATGGAATAACCACCTGGTCTTCTGGGTCAAATTGTAGAAAAAATCTGGAAACCAAAATTCTTTTGCCACTTATCAATGACTTTTTAAAACATTTTCATATCGTCACTTGGTGGTCTCCAGGTGATTTGTTGGAATGAAAATGTGCCGTTTGCTGGTCCTCCATGGTACACGTGCATAAGATACAACCAGTAGTGATGGGAAGTTTGAATCATTTTAATGATTCGGTTCTTTGAATCTCGTTCATCAAAATTCACAAATCTTTTTTTGAGTCATTTAGTTCATTTCCTTTTTTTGATCAGAAATAAAATAAAATGTTACATTTTCAATAAACAGACCCCCAACACATCTACATATACAATTTTTTTTTAGTTCCAGTAATGTAAATACTACAATGCAGCTAAGGACATATTATTATAAACAGAATGAGCAGCTCACCTCACATATCTTCTAGTCTGAGTCGTTCGTTCTTTTGAATCTATTGCACTGCAAAGTGTCTATGGGAGTTACGTGACAAAAGAACGAACGACTCGGACTTGGAAGATTTGTTGAGAACCGTTCAATTCTGTTTCCTGTACATAACCTACGGAGGCTTTGCGTAGTCTCTCCAACACTACTCGTTCTTCTTAAAGATTCGTTCAAAAACAATGCATCATTCACGAACGACCCGTTACTAACAACCAGGTGGTTAATGGTGAACATCATTGTGGCTCACATGCCTGAAAAGCAATGGTAAGAGGCCTGATAATTCCACGAGATTAAAATTTTTAATGGTGTTAAGAGTCTCATCACAAACTATACTCATGCTTTTTTTAGGAGAGCTGTAAGCAAAGCAACAAAGGAGTTCCATGGCATTGGAATGGTCACTCTTCCCATCTTTAAAGGTCCCATATTTTAAAAAGGGATATGTGAGTTTGCATTGTAACTGTATTGTGAAATAATAGCAGTTGTTAGACTTTGGTTGTTTGATATGTTGTGTGTAAGCATATACAGTATACACTATATAGGACAAAAACCTGATATTGTCTGCACTCAAATTAGGACTCATAGTTTTTCTTTTCTTTTCTTTTTTAAGGAACATTTCTATGACATTCAGAGCAACAAAGGCTTTCTTGAGTGGCGTGTCAAGACCGTGTAACATCAGTCCAAAACCACCACTATATCCCAGAGCAGAGTGTAGCTGAAAGGAGGGCCCACTTCACCAAGAACATTTGGTTTCACAGATGACCAGCGATCAGGAGATAAATGTATGGAGGCCATGTTTCTCCTTCACCACACCACTCTACCATAGTCTTCCAAAAGATGAGAGAAACATTCCATGTGGTCAACAAATGCCCCATGATCCACAGCATCATCAGCAGATGTTCAAGTTTTTAAATATTCTTCACTAAAGGACTGATAGGTAACACATATGAATAAAAAAAACTTGAGTTACAATAATCAAAGTAATGTAAGGTAATGATAGTACTTAATTTTTTTTTTTAGATATTGCAAGACTTCACAATGATGTTTAGAGGAGATGCTGCTTCCAGGTACCGGGAAAAATGGAGCACCAGTTTTAAAAACAAAGTCACCAGGGAGGCCAGAGCCCTCAAAGAGATTTATCTTCTGAAAAAACGTCTAAAAGCGGAAGAGTCTGACACTGCTGATGAGCTAGGTAGCATCACAAATGTAACACTTTACTGGTGTAGTAATTTATCAACAAATCAGCAGCTTGCACAGTGTGTGTATAGATTACCTCTTGTCTATTTAAACACTGAACCAGTCATTAATGGAATGAGTGGCTAATGGAAGTTTAGTACTTTATTTATAAAATATGGTTCCAAATATTAGTATATAACTCCTTAAGACTGTCTGCAGTGTGGGACAGTGACATGGCTTCTTGTCTTGTTTTGCTGCATCTTCTCACTCTGCTATCAACTGGAAGAAAGTTGGTCACAGGGACTTCAAAAACACTGGTTTCCAGCTTCTACATAGTCTTGTATAGAAAGCTCCAACATACTTGGGCGCATGTGATGAGCTGTTCAAATCCCCCTTTGTGTTCTGTGTAAAATATGATGCCCTGTCCAGCCTGTACACATTTTTGCAGACTGCTATGTACATTATTGATGTAAGCACAGCAGAAGAAAGTCCAAGAGTCAGAGAATTGAGGGCAATGCTGTTGAACAAGCAGTAACTAGATTATGCAGCTAAAATGCTGACGTGTTTTCTCTGTGCTTAATCCTTTGGTACAGCTTTACTTTTGTTCAGGCACTTAACATTATCTCATGGAAAGTATCCTGGGAAAGATTTGAGACTAAAATGTGGTGAAACAGTATGTTATTTACAATTTAGAAGACATCCGAATAAGATTCATGCTCCTACTGTCAACATATGTGTGCCTTATGAGACCCCTACTGACCATGACACCCAACAGCACAGTAATTCTCAGGTCTTAAATGATGAAACTTCATCTCAGTGCCAAAATATTGACGCAGGCCCTTCAATGTGAACTCACAGCATGGGTGTGTCTGCCCTCTCATGCCCTTTAAAACTTGAAAAACGAGCATCAAGTATCATGTGGCACGCATGTGCTTCTTGTTTTGATGCTGAGCATCACGTAATCACAACCAGCCATCTCTCTTGCGCTGCGGTATTGTTGGTAATCATCTGCCCTACTCGGTCTTAGTATGCATCTCTCACTCGTACAATCAACATCCGTGCGCGCGTGTACTGTTTACACTGTGACCATGTTTGAAATAGCATTTTTTATTTTGTGTTTGTGTGTGTAAAAGTTATTCTTTCAAGCGCGCGTGTACTGTTTATTATAACACATGAAGCAACCATTCTCCGCTGAGCATCAACGTCTCCTCTGTGGAGATCGGCGACAGCACCAAATTCCTGCGTGTCCACCTGGAGAAGAACCTCACCTGGTCCCTCAACACCAGCTCGCTGCACAAGAAAGCCCAACACCGTCTCTTCTTCCTGAGAAGGCTAAAGAAGGCCCAGCTTCCATCACCAATCCTCACCACCTTCTATAAAGGGACTATAGAGAGCATCCTGAATGGCTGCATTACTGTCTGGTTTGGGAATTGTGCCATATCAGACCACAAGACCCTACAGCCGATAGTGTGGACAGCAGAGAAGAACATCTGGGTCTCTCTCCCCTCTATTGAAGACATCTACACCACATGCTGCATCCACAAAACCAACAGAATTGTGGCTGATTGGACACACCCCTTTCACTTACTCTTCACCCTCCTGCCATCTGGAAAAAGGTACCGAAACATTCAGACACACATCCAGACTGTGTAACAGCTTTTTTCCACAAGCCATCCGTCTCCTCAACACAAATGGATGGACTAATAAAACACACACACACACACACACACACACACACACACACACACACTAATGATATACGCCTTCGTCAGTCAGAGGTTAGTAAGAGTAACTTTACAGAGGTGTTTAAAATAGCGAAGGCGATGTCCGATGAAGTAGTCCAATGAGACGTGGCGACATAGCTTACAGCAGGTTATGGTCGCTGAACCGCTGGATGTCCAGGTGGTGCTCCGAAAACAACATGGGCTTCATAGACAACTGGAAGACCTTTAAGGGCAAAACTGGCCTGTTAGGGCGGGACGGTGTCCATCCCACTCTCATGCTGCTCTCATTTCTTGTAGTATAGCACATAGTGTCAGAAGAGGCCTAGTTAATCGGTGACAATCCAGAGCCCAGGCCAGGGAGCAGACAGACAGGCTAAACCAACCATCTGCTAGCTGCATAGAGTCGTCACTCAGGGTGTCTGTTCCCCGAGCTAAACATAAACATAAATTTAGAAAGACTCAGAAAGTCTGTTTTAGTAATTTAATTAACATAGATACCACAAACTCAGATCATAGATCAGGACTTTGATATATTATGTTTAACAGAAACCTGGATGAAACAGGACGAGTATGTAGCTCTAAACGAAACTAGTCCTCCTGGATACAGCTACATATACCAGCCTCGGCTAACTGGTAGAGGAGGAGGAGTCGCAGTTATTTATAACGATAATCTGTCTATCGTACAAAAACACATACACAAATTTAATGCATTTGAAGCTCTCTATAGTAACAAAGTCAGCTCAGTCGATCCCGCTAATCATCATTTACAGACCCCCAGGGCCATACTCGGAGTTTCTTTGTGAATTTGCAGATTTCCTTTCAAATCTTGTTGTTTCTGTAGACAAAGCGTTAATTGCTGGAGTCTTTAATATTCATTTTGAGAATCCAGAAGACCCTCTGAGAACAGCATTCTTGTCCATACTGGACTCAGTAGGAGTAAATCAGTGTGTAGTAGGACCCAATCATAAAGCAGGTCACACTTTAGATTTAATATTATCCTTCGGACTAAGTATAGGAAATATAACCACAATTCCACAGTCTGAAGTTATCTCAGATCACTATCTTGTCTCGATTAAAGCGTGTCATAGTAATAATGTATGCACAGCACCGCGCTACCACTTTAAACGTACATTTACATCAAATACCACACAGAGCTTTATTAATAATCTTCCAGAATTATCAACTTTGATTGGATCGCCATCTGACTTCACAGAACTC
The DNA here is from genome assembly GCA_011419295.1 of Clarias macrocephalus. NCBI lineage: Eukaryota > Metazoa > Chordata > Actinopteri > Siluriformes > Clariidae > Clarias > Clarias macrocephalus. Next base: position 19,184 of record JAAGKR010006439.1, read on the forward strand.
GAACAGGCGAATGAATTTCTAGAGTCAGCACTTTGTTATAGCTTACATAATGTAGCTTCAGTTTAAAGGAAAATGATTAGAGATAAGAAACTCGCTCCTTGGTATAATGACCACACACGCGCTTTAAAACAGACCGCTCGAAAATTTTAACGTAAATGGCAACAAACTAAATTGTTAGTATTTCAAATAGCTTGGACGGAGAGCATCCTGAACTATAGAAAAGCTCACAGTGATGCTAGATCAATGTATCTCTCCACTCTTATTGAAAATAACAAAACAACCCGAGATTTCTATTTAATACCGTAGCTAAATTAACTAAAAACAAGACCACTGCAGAAATCTCCACAACAACATCATGCAGTGGTGAGGATTTCATTAACTTTTTCAATAACAAAATCGTAAATATTAGGCAAAAAATTCAGGCTTTGAAACCAGACAATTTAAGTAATACAGATGAACTAACCACATCACATCAGAACTTAGAATACTTTGCTCCCCTTGAAGCGAGGGAACTAATTTCACTCATCTCTTCTTCAAAATCGTCAACCTGTATATTAGATCCTATACCGACACATTTTCTCAAACAGATAGTACCAGCAATAATAGAACCCCTGTTGAAAGTAATTAACTGTTCACTCAGTAGTGGGTATGTCCCCAAGTCCTTTAAATGAGCCATTATTAAACCGCTAATCAAGAAACCTGACCTTGACCCCTGTCAGCTTTCTAATTACAAGCCGATATCAAACCTTCCCTTTATCTCCAAGATTTTGGAAAAGGTAGTATCACAGCAGCTATGTTCACATCTATACAGAAATAGCATAAATGAACTGTATCAGTCAGGATTTAGGCCTCATCACAGCACAGAGACAGCACTTGTTAAAGTAGTAAACGACCTCCTATGGGCCTCTGATCAGGGTTGCGTCACTATACTTGTGTTACTGGACCTCAGTGCAGCTTTTGACACCATTGATCATAGTATTCTCACAGATTAGAAAAGGTAGTAGGAATTAAGGGAACTGCCCTCTTGTGGCTCAGATCCTATTTGACTGATCGTTATCAGTTTGTAGATTTAGATGGTGACCATTCCTCATGTTCTCAAGTGGAGTTTGGTTTTAGGCCCAGTGCTTTTTTTCCCTTTACATGCTTCCTCTGGGTAACATAATTCGTAAACATGGTATTAGTTTTCATTGTTATGCTGATGACACACAATTATATGTCTCAGCAAAACCAGATGAGAAAAACCAGTTTGCTAAAAGTGAGCAGTGTGTGCAGGACATAAGAGATTGGATGTTAATTAATTTTCTTCTGCTTAATCCTGATAAGACAGAAGTTCTGGTCATAGGACCACAAGTAGCTAGAAGTAAGCTTTCTGATCACACTGTAACTTTAGATGGCCTTTCTCTTCCATCTAATGCATCAGTAAAAGACCTTGGCGTGATTATAGAGTCCAGCCTTTCATTTGAAGCTCATGTAGATAATATTACCAGGATAGCTTTCTTTCACCTTGGAAATATTGCCAAGATAAGAAATATATTGTCACTAAATGGTGCAGAAAAACTAGTTCATGCTTTTATCACCTCTAGGTTGGACTATTGTAACGCCTTACTGTCTGGTTGTTCAACTAGGTGTAGCTTCAGTTAGTACAGAATGCAGCTTATCTACACTGCATTGGCTCCCTGTGAAATTTCGCATTGATTTTAAGATACTACTTTTGACATTTAAAGCACTAAATGGTCTCGCGCCACAGTATATAAGTGAACTGCTAGTGTCTTACGATTCGCCACGCCTGCTTCGATCAAAGAATGCAGGCTGCCTGTCAGTACCACGTATTATTAAAACTACAGCAGGGGGCAGAGCTTTTTCTTACAAAGCCCCAAACTCATGGAATAGTCTTCCTATAAATGTTCGGGACTCAGACACAGTCTCAGTGATTAAGTCTAGGCTAAAAACCTATTTATTTAGCCAAGCATTTTTGTAAATAGATTAGTCTTAGGGAAAGGCGCAGATCTGGGGGACTCATGGACGTAGAGTATTCTGGTGAACTGGTATGTTTAGATGCTGTCTTCCCCACTCTCATTGATCACTCAGGTTTGTTGACGGTGAGGTGATTGGTTGCTTTACATCACAGGGAGCCCTCATGTCTGTTTCTCCTTCTGGCTCTCCCTTTTGGTTATGCTGTTATAGTTAGTCCTGCCGGAGTCCCTGCTTGCACTCTGCACTAAATACACTTTTACCTTATACATGTTGACTGTGACCATACCTAACTGCCATCTCTCCTTATTTTCTGTTCTCTCCTCTTCTGCTCTCTCCTCTCTCTCTCTCTCTCCCTGTCTCTCTGTCTAGCTATACATGTCGCTCCTGAGTTGCCAGTGATCCAGACCCCTCTGCCCTCTGGACCTGTCTAACCAGTCCTGGAGTCCAGTTTCTGGTTGGAAATCTCGTCGCATGGATGCCCCGTGTGGCCTGCCTGGATTCGTGTGGTGGCTTGGGATGGTTTCCACGAAGACTGTCCTGTCCTTGATTGATGCTGACAGCTGTTCTCTGGGGACCTGTGACTTCAGTTGTTCGATAGCTCAGGACTGGAATTTCCTACAGTCTACCTGAGCCTCCAGGAACAAACTGGACTCCTTTTAATTTAAATTTGAATTTTAACACATCTCCTGTTATACTGAACTTCCAGTCTTACACATTATTATGCTGATCAATCCCTGCTATCGTTATCACCCAGATGAGGATGGGTTCCCTGTTGAGTATGGTTCCTCTCAAGGTTTCTTCCTATTACCATCCCAGGGAGTTTTTCCTTGCCACCGTCGCCCTCGGCTTGCTCATCAGGGACAATCTTATCATTTTGATTCATACACATTGCATACAGACTTACTTCTTTTTATTGTGTAAAGCTGCTTTGCGACAATGTCAATTGTTAAAAGCGCTATATAAATAAAATTGACTTGACTTGACTTGACAATGTCAATTGTTAAAAGCACTATATAAATAAATTGACTTCACACACACACACATCATCACTCAACTACCTCAAAACATTGAGACAGGGATGATTATTCAACACAAGCACAAACACACTGATCTACACTAACAAACTATTGTACACACCAACTCATAGTTGGCTGTTGAGTGGCAGGCAGTTCAGTATAATAGTTGTTAATTGATGTTAATATGAAGTCCAGGTAGTTATTGGAGGCTTAGGTAGATTTATAGGAAATTCCAGTCCTGAATTATCGAGCGACTGTGGCCAAGTCCGCAGAGAAACGGCCGTCAACATCATGCGAGGCCAGAACCATCTTCCTAGTAACCAGAAGCGGGGCACCAGGATGAGTCAGGCAGGTCCAGAGGGCAGAGGGAGTCTGGATCAATGGCAGCTCAGGAACGATGTGTGGCTCGACAGAGAGAGGGAAAGAGAGAGAGACTCCGGCAGGACTAACTATAACAGAATAACTAAAAGGGAGAGCCAGAAGGAAACATAGACATGAGGGCTCCCTGAGATGTAAAGCAACCAATCACCTCACCGTCAACAAACCTGAGTGATCAATGAAAGTGGGGAAGACAGCATCTAAACATACCAGTTCACCATAATATTCTACGTCCATGAGTCCCTCAGATCTGTTCCTTTACCTAAGGCGAATCTACTTACAAAATGCTTG
>JAAGKR010006439.1:23825-42894 GCA_011419295.1 Clarias macrocephalus
CCAGAAGGAAACATAGACATGAGGGCTCCCTGAGATGTAAAGCAACCAATCACCTCACCGTCAACAAACCTGAGTGATCAATGAAAGTGGGGAAGACAGCATCTAAACATACCAGTTCACCATAATATTCTACGTCCATGAGTCCCTCAGATCTGTTCCTTTACCTAAGGCGAATCTACTTACAAAATGCTTGGTTAAATAAATAGGTTTTTAGCCTAGACTTAAACACTGAGACTGTTTCTGAGTCCCGAACACTATTTGGAAGGCTATTCCATAACTTTGGGGCTTTGTAAGAAAAAGATGGGATCCAAGATGGTGCCGGTGAGGTCGGCTGCCGTCACGACTGCTCCGACCTATTTGAAAATGCTTTTCATCGACTACAGCTCAGCATTTAATACCATAATTCCCTCCACACTCCACCAAGCTGGAGCACCTGGGACTCAGCCCATCTCTGTGTCAGTGGATCTGCAATTTCCTAACTGGGAGACCACAGGCTGTAAGGATGGGTGGACATGTCTCAGCCACCCACAGGGTTGGGTTCTGAGCCCTCTACTGTACTCTCTGAACACACACGACTGCGTAGCCTCTACCGACTCCACCACCATCATCAAGTTTGCTGATGACACCGTCGTGGTGGGCCTGATCACTGACAATGATGAGATGGCCTACCTGGAGGAGATTGGAAATCTGGAGCACTGGTGCCAGTGGAACAATCTCCTTCTAAACGTCAGCAAGACAAAGGAGTTGGTAGTGGACTTTAGCACAAAGCAGGAGAGGAACTACCAGCCCCCTGTCATCAACAACAGCCCAGTGGAGAGAGTGGACAGCTTCTGTTACCTCGGTGTACACATCAAGCAGGACCTGTCATGGTCCTGTCACATCAACACCGTAGTGAAGGCCCGACAGCGTCTCTACCACCTCAGGCGCTTGAGAGACTTTAGACTGCCCTCCAAGGTGTTCAGGAACTTTTACTCCTGCACCATAGAGAGCATCCTGACGGGAAACATCATGACCTGGTTCGGGAACAGCACCATGCAGGACAGACGAGCTCTACAGAGGGTTGTGCGATCAGCTGAACACATCATCCACACCGAGCTCCCTGACCTACACTTGATCTACAGCAAGCGGTGCTGGACCAAGGCCAGGAAAATCGTGAAGGACCTCAGCCACCCCAGCAATGGACTGTTCTCTCAGTTGAGGTCAAGAAAGCGATTCTGCTCCCTGAAGGCCAATACAGAGAGACTGAGGAGGAGCTTCTTCCCGCAGGCGACGGTCTCTCAACCAGCACACCATACAGTACTGACCCACTTTACACACTCATGCTTCTTGCACTCTCTCTGGACATTCAAGACAATCATTGACACTAGTGGTAACTGCACACCTGTACATTACTACTTATTCTATTATGCACAAGTCACATTAAGTATGAACACTTTACAGCATACTTGCACACCCCCTGGACATTTCTATTTATACTCCACTCCTTCCCACACCAAATTCCAATATTCTATATTTTCTATATTGTACACCTAGGTTTCTTATATTTTCATATCTTATATATATTTTTTTCTATATTGTACACTCAGGTTTTCTTTTCTTATATTTTTCATATACATATATTTCCTATATTTTTCTTTATTGTGTTTTGTACTGTACAGATATTTTATTCTTAGTTAAATCTACTTCTAATTTCTTTTTATATTTATTTCCTATAAATAGTTTTTAATAGTCTTTTATTTTAAGGTCACGGGCAGTCGCCTAAGCATTTCACTGCATATCGTACTGTGTATGACTGTGTATGTGACAAATAAAATTTGAATTTGAAAAAGCGCTGCCCCCTGCTGTAGTTTTTATAATACGTGGTACTGACAAGCAGCCTGCATCCTTTGATTGAAGTAGGCGTGGCGGATTGTAAGACACTAGCAGTTCACTCAGATACTGCGGCGCGAGACCATTTAATGCTTTATATGTCAAAAGTAGTATTTTAAAATCAATGCGAAATTTCACAGGGAGCCAATGAAGTGAAGATACGATAGGGGTAATGTGCTCATATCTTCTTGTTCTAGTGAGGACTCTCGCTGCTGCATTCTGAACTAATTGAAGCTTGTTTATGCACCTAGTTGAACAACGAGACAGTAAAGCGTTGCAATAGTCCAACTTTGAGGTGATAAAAGCATGAACAAGTTTTTCTGCATCATTTAGTGACAATATATTCCTTAACTTGGCAATATTTCTGAGGTGAAAGAATGCTATCCTGGTGATATTGTCTACATGAGCGTCACATGAAAGACTAGAATCTATGATCACACCAATGTCTTTTACTGTTGCACTAGATAGAACGGAAAGGCCATCTAAAATTACAGTGTGGTCTTAAATCTTGCTTCTAGCAGCATGCGGTCCTATGACTAGAAATTCTGTCTTTTCAGGATTAAGCAGGAAGTTAAGGAAGTTAGTTAGCATCCAGTCTCTTATATCCTTTACACATTGCTCAACTTTAGCAAGCTGGTTTCTCTCATTTGGTTTTGCTGAGATCTATAACTCAGCATAACAGTGAAAATTAATATCATGCTTACGGGTTATGTTGCCCAAAGAAAGGTAAAGGGAAAAAAGCAGTGGGCCTAAAACCGAACCCTGTGGAACACCAAACTCCACTAGTGAACATGCAGAATAATCACCATTTAAATCTACATACTGATAACCATCAGTCAAATAGGATCTGAGCCAGGAGAGGGCTGTTCCCTTAATTCCTACTATATTTTCTAATCTGTGAAGGAGAATGCTATGATCAATTGTGTCAAAAGCTGCACTGAGGTCGAGTAACACAAGCATAGTTACGCAACCCTGATCAGAGGCCAATAGGAGGTAATTTACTACTTTAACTAGTGCTGTCTCTGTGCTGTGATGAGGCCTAAATCCTGACTGATACAGTTCATGTATGTTATTTCTGTGTAGATATGAGCATAGCTGCTCCGCAACTATCTTTTCCAGAATCTTAGAGATAAAGGGGAGGTTTGATATCGACCTGTAATTAGACAGCTGACCAGGGTCGAGGTCAGACTTCTTAATTATCGGTTTAATAACTGCTAATTTAAAAGATTTTGGAAAATACCCAATGCTGATTGAAGAATTAATTATTTTCAACAGGGATTCTGTTATTTCTGGCACTATCTGTTTGAGCAAATGTGTTGGTATGGGATCTAATATACAGGTTGATGAATTTGCAGAAGAGATGAGTGAAATTAATTCATTCTCTTCAAGGGGAGTAAAGTATTCTAGGTTCCGATCTGACATAGTTAGTTTAACATCTGCATCAATCACATTGTCAGGTTTCAAAGCCTCAATTTTATGCCTAATGTTTCCAATTTTATTATTAAAGAAGTTCATGAAGACCTCACTACTGTATGTTGTTGTTGTGGAGATTTCTGCAGTGGTCTTATTTCTGGTTAATTTGGCTACAGTATTAAATAAAAATCTATGATTATTTTTGTTATTTTCTATAAGAGTGGAGAGATACGTTGATCTAGCTACACTAAGAGCTTTTCTATAGTTCAGGATGCTCTCCTTCCATGCTATTTGAAATAATAATAATTGACGTCATTTACGTTCTAATTTCTGATTGGTCTGTTTTAAAATGCGCGTGTGATCGTTATACCAGGGAGCGAGTTTCTTATCTCTAATCAGTTTCCTTTTAACTGGAGCTACATTATCTAAGGTATAACGAAATGTTGATTCAAATGTTCAGTCGCCTGATCCAGTTCTGTGGAATCTCTGGATTATCAAAATGAATATTAAAATATCCAACAATTAATGCTTTCTCTACAGAAATGACAAGGTTTGATAGGAAATCTGCAAATTCACAGAGAAATTCTGAGTACGGCCCTGGGGGTCTGTAACTGATAATTAGCGGGATCGACTGAGCAGACTTAATATTTGTAGCTACACTTTTTATGTTACTATAGAGAACTTCAAATGCATTAAATTTGTGTCCGTGTTTTTGAACGATAGTTTGTGGTATCTATGTTAATTAAATTACTAAAACAGACTTTCTGAGTCTTTCTAAATTTATGTTTAGCTCGGGGAACAGACACAGTCTCAATATGATGAACCCTGAATGACAACTCTATGCAGCTAGCAGACGGTTGGTTTAGCCTGTCTGTCTGCTCCCTGGCCTGGGCTCTGGATTGTCACTGATTAACTAGGCCTCTTCTGAGACTATGTGCTATACTGCAAGAAATGAGAGCAGCACCTTCCCGAGTGGGATGGACACCGTCCCGCCCTAATAGGCCAGCTTTGCCCTCAAAGGTCTTCCAGTTGTCTATGAAGCTCATGTTGTTTTCGGAGCACCACCTGGACATCCAGCGGTTCAGTGACCATAACCTGCTGTAAGCTATGTCGTCACGTCTCATTGGGATGGGACCAGAGCAAACTACTTGACGAAGGCGTATATCATTATCTCCAGCATGTACCACTATCTTAGAGAACCTATGCTGACCTAGACCCCTAAGATTACCTACTATGTCTGGTGCTCTGGCTTCCGGGATACACCTGACCACTGCCGCTGGCGCCCCTAAAGGCCTAGCTAATTCCACGTGCCTCAGTATTGAGTCTCCTATAACCAGATCTCTTTCAGGTTTCTCAGCGGGTGCATCACTGAGGAGAGCAAACCTGTTGGACATGTGAAGCGCAGAAGAGGTGTGCTCCAGTGGGCTAGCCTTAGCGTTAGCTTTGGCTGAACGAGTATGCCACTGAGGCTTCACCCATTCGCCCGCTGTGAGGGCTCTACTGCTGGAGTCGGGGGCTGGTTATCTTCTCCTGCGGCACCCAGACTTTCCGCTACGGGAATAACGCTGCTCTCGCGCTCTCTAACCCTCTCTAAAGTCTGGATGCACTCCTCTAAAGCTGAAATCTTCTCTTTCAGGGTACTAACTAACATACACCTATCACAAATAAAGTTACCGCTAATGACGGAGGAAGAATGTCTAAACATCCTGCACTCCACACACTGCAAAAGCTAAATAGTAGCCATTATAACGTACCTGAGTCAGAGTTTAGTTGTTCGGAGCTGGATCCGTTTAGGCGAAGAAACTCGCGGGTTCTCCAAAAAGCGCAAAAACGGGGAAAAAAGGCGAAGCCCAGTAGTATGAAAAATAAAAAAATTAGTTGCTATTAATGTTAATATTGTATGAACAAAAAGCTATATAATTTAAACGCTGATACGAACGAAACTTTCGCGACAACTATACAAAAACCGGAAACTCACCGTTATAAACCAGACCTTAAACCACAGATATCCAGGTAACAACAGGTATAATTGTACTGTATGTGTGGTAAGACATAGGGACATTGAGGAAAATTAAGTTCTTTGTTAGGATTGTCAACATTATAGTATGCAAGTGAAGATCCAAGATGTTTCATCTTCTCTATAATTTGTACATGCATGTTTTGTTTACACATTGTAATTAATAATGCGCTGTGCAACTTTGGAACTGTATAGACATTAGGGGCAATGTGCGGTTTTTGTTCTCATTCCACCATTACTCAAAATACAAGCCTTTTTTGCTCTAATGTTTATAAATACAAAAGTAAACATATGACTTCAAAGTAAATCTAAAATTATAGCAAACTGCCATTCCTTGAATTAAGAGCTTTGTGTTTTATATGCCAATAAAAACTTGCATAGTGCACATTTAAATAATAAATACTGATATTTTTTTTATAAAAAAAAATTTAGGAAAGAAAAGATATAAATTTAAATAGGATAATTGAAAAATTAACTTAGACTGATTTTTTTTATTATTGTTTCAGACAAAGGCGGTCTGAACGAAGAAAATTAATACGGGAAAACTCCAAATTATACAGAGAAATTGAAAAATGTAAGATTTTGCTAAAAAAGAAAACAATTGCTGTCTGAAAATACCAAAAACGTCTCCAGAGACTGACTTGTGTATCTGATTCCCCTCAATCAAAAACACGAAAGCAGACTTGAAGTCAACTTTAAAAGTCTATCATCGGTGTCAACTCTGTTTGTTTAAGGTTTTGCTTTAAAAAAATCATTGTGTGTGTTTTATTGTTAGCAAATTGAGTAGCTGCTGATCAACCTAACTAGTACTGTTACTACATGAAAAATTACAGAATTTCATACGTTTTTAAAGCTTTGCTTAGAGAAAATGCAAACAAGTGTGGCAAATTTTCAGTTAATTGTGTTGATACTTTTACTTCCAAACAAAACGTTTATAACTTATTAGGCCTAAAGTTGAATTAATGGATGAAAAGACAGATGTTCTCTTAGGGAAGACCGGGTTTTAAATTGTATCACATTTGTTAACTGTATATATTTGGCCCATTTTGTCTATAACAGAGTTGACAGATTTTTTTGTTAGTACATTGATTTTTAGAATAAATATTTTAAATCTTCCAAGATTAAGCTCAGTGTAAAGTTTTTTAAAGTTTCGTAGTAGAAAAAGCGAGTTGCTCGGTCTGTCCGCTGTGCTTCGGTAAGCTTTTCTGCCGCCAGGAGAGACTCAGTCAAACACACACACGTTGTCTGTCAGAAAAGTCTCTGTTTATTAACAGCAAAAGATGGGGTTTATATATGTTTGACCAAACGCCTGTGCCCCTGACATATGTACTACAAAGAACATAAACCATTGTAAATATCCTGGTGAGATCCTGAAGAATCAAAGGAGAGGAAGACAGAGAGGTGTCCGTCCAGAGAAGGATCACAGGATGTTGGCTCGAGTTAGGGGGAGAGGGGGAAGGAGACAGAGAGAGATAGAGAGAGAGACATAAAGATAGAATGGGAAGGTGAGCGTGGGAGCGTTCATACCTTTAGGAACAGATGCAAGAGGAGACAGGAAGATAGCAGCAGGAAATATTTAACACGTTAATATCAGATCTATGAGGAAGAGAGCAAGAGAGTAGAAATAACTCCTTATATATAATAATTCTAACACTCAGCAAATATTGAAAATGTTAAATTTGAACATTTGAAGGGTGTTCTATGAAAATAAAAAAGTTTAACAAAAAAAAATCCTATTAAATTTTTTTCTCTCTCTAGTTGAAATGTACCCGCAATTCTAGGATGACCCATATATATTGTCAGGCATCCTTTGAGTGCAAAAACTCAAAATATTACATTTCCTTTGTTTAGGTGCGAGCAGTGTCAGACATGGCGGTGATGTAGAAGAGGATTTTCATCCAGAAAACCACGCAGCTGATGAAGGACATGGGACTAACGAAGCACTGGATGATTTTCAACATCAAATGTATGTTATGAATGAAAATTTTAATCATCTTAATAACGTGTTTTATACCGGTTCACCTGTGGAAATTGTTTCATTGTTGCATAATAATCTTGAATCGTTGAATATATGTGCTATAAGTATTGTAGATTTTTAAAGGAGATTTCATATAAGCTATGGCAGAGAAACGTTCTAACAACATTTTGGATGCAGAGAGTATAAAAATAAAAAAAATCTGAACTGATAATGAGTACACAGCCCTGAACCCTTTCTTAACTGCTGTAATCAGCCAGTTAAATGAAAATTTAACACCAACCCACCATGCTGCTAGACAAAGTGAAATTTCCAGTCAAATTCCATTCCATTTTAAAATGCACCCGATACACTAACAACGCAACAGGACACATATTTTTTCATTAAATCATATTTTGTTAATGTTGCAAAATAGCCTAAATGATCAACCGTCATCTACGCAGTTAAACCCTTATTTAATCGATGCAGTCAACCGGCTAAATGAAAGTTTGAGACCATCAGGCCTGAGCAATACATGGTCTAAAGATTTCAGCCAAAACTCAGTCCAAAATGTACCCATTACACCAACAATGCAACAGGACTTTTTTTTTTTTAATGAAATCGCAATTTGTTAATGTTGCAAAATAGCCTAAATGATCAACCGTCATCTGTGCAGTTAAACCCCAATTTAATTGAAGCAGTCAATCCTTTGAACGAAACATTAACCTTATTTCCACAATATCGCATCAGTAAGGTCACATCTGCAGAAACATCTCAAGAACCATTACCTCCTCCAGATTTGTTTCATGATCTTAATCAAATGTTAAATGACAATCTGGTTAACTTATTTGATCCCCCTGTCAACATTTCACAAATCTCTGTAACTGATAATCAACACACCCCTGAAACATCAAACCCTCAAATAGATAACACTGAAGAGAATGTACTATCCCCCGTTGTTCAAAATTTGCAAATAGATAACGCTGAAGAGAATGTACTATCCCCCGTTGTTCAAAATTTGCAAATAGATAACGCTGAAGAGAATGTACTATCCCCCGTTGTTCAAAATGTGCAGATAGATGTTGATGAGGAGAATGTACCATCTCCTGATGTTCAAAATGCACACTTCAGTAACTCAGGTTAGATCCTAATATTAAGGTAATTAATCGTGACAGATTCAATAACACCGAGATTAGAAGGAGAGTGAATTTTTCCTCGATCGCTAATGTTGGCAGCTTTGCAGATTTTTATAATTATGTTTTAGAGATTTTAAACAGTTTGATAGATGTGGCAAATGAAATGATTTCACCTAAGGATGTTGTCACTGTTGAAATTAGAGGCGATACACTCAATCTGTCCTCGCGCATTCAATTACTCAACGGGTCCATCGATTTGCAGTCTTTTCTGATCATGCTTGAAAATGCAATTCAAAGTAAGCGTGAAATTTTTACGGACAATACTCTTGAATTAGTGATCTAAATAGTTTGGCCACCTCATGGTGGTACAGGTAAAAGAAAAATGTGTTCAATCTTCAGTTTTTAAGTTATTCAGAAAAAAATGAGACATCTGTACATTTTTTACAACAAAGACAACATGTGTTTTGCTTTATGCGTTACACAACTTTTGAATCCTGGAAAAAGCAGTTTTCAAATAGAAAAAATTACTAAGCAAATCCAACACGATGTTGGGTTAACTGAAGACACAGCGGTAACCTTTGCTGATGTATCAAAATTTGAGACGTCTTTGAACTGTAAAATTGTAATCGTTTACTGTTTTGTCAATAAGGCCGGATACTCTTTTTTTCAAACCAGCAAGACACCGCATGAAAATACGTTGTACTTGTTTTTGCACGACAACCACTATTACGGGGTTAAAAGCATCACGGGGCTTTTGGGTTCTAGTTACGTTTGTCGTTTCTGTCACTCAGGGTTTGAAGATTCACGAAAACATCGATGCGAATTTAACTGTAACATTTGTCGTAATTCGAATTGTTACAAACATGTTCAAAAGGTAATTAAATGCCCGGACAGTTCAAGGTTGTGTAGGTCCGAATTTAGTTTTGATGTACATAAAGCAAAGCTTCAGTTGAACGATGGTGAATATTCATTGTGTGAAACGGGTTTCTACTGCAGTAACTGCAATAGCGTAACACGCCAGAACCTTTTTTAACCATAAAAAACACCTGTGTCATGAGAGGAAGTGTAAACTCTGCGGCGAAAAACTTGATCGAGATATTGAGCATAGCTGTTTCATACAACCGATAAAGAAAGAATTGCCAAATAGAAAGTACATATTTTATGAATTTGAGACTAGACAGGAAACAGGAACTCATATAGCTAATTACTTATGCTGTATTGATTTTCACAGAAAGGAGTGGATGTTCGAAGGCGACGGGTGTGTTGCTGAGTTTTTAAAAAGTTTCAGCATAACAAATACAAGAGCTATACCTTTATAGCACATAATGCTAGAGGATTCGATTCATACCTTTTGTTAAATCATTTAGTGAAAGAAGAATGGATAACGCCTGATATAATTGCGCAGGTGGTAAAATTCTATGCTTTAGAGATTCCGACTTTCGTCAGTCCTACATCGATAGCCTGTCTTTCTTGCCCATGAAGCTTAGCAGCCTCCCTAAAGCCATGGGGTTTTGGAACACCTTAGATCACCAAAATTACGTTGGTCCTAAATTTTACGGTGTGGATAACATGGTGCCTAAAGACAGAGAAGAGTTTTTCAAGTGGTATGCAACGGTATCTGGCAAAGTCTTTGATTTTAAGAAAGAGATGGCAGAATACTGTTTAAACGATGTTGACATTTTGAGAAAGGGGTGTTTAGCTTTCAGAAATGAAATACTCCAAAGTACAAAGGTCGACCCTTTTAAATACATAACAATCATTTCTGTCTGTATGAAAATCTTCAGGACCGTATTTCTCCCTAAAAACACTGACCATCCGCCGCTTGACCATCAATAGGCAGAAATCTTTCTCAACACCGTCAATTCAGTGGCTCAACTACATTTCGGTCACGCAAAAAATCTACCCATTTGACATGCTTTGAACGAGGGTGAAGTAAGGTTCGGTAACTGTCTACTGGTTTGTAGATGGTTACTGCAAAGTGGGTCAGACGTGAAAGGCTTTTGAGTTTCTGAGTTTTTGTTATTATCACGGTTGTGAAAAGTGTTTTCCCTCCATGACCCCGCATCCTCTTAGCTCATCTCACACTAGCTTCGGTGATGTCCGTGAAAAAATGTCAAATGTATCCCTGTAACAGCAAGTTTTTTTTTTTTTATGTTTTCAAGATGCCACTTCTAGACCTTATGGGTATTTATTTGTTGACCTGAAAGCACAAACACCAGAAGAACTCCGTCTCCGGTGTGGGGTGTTTCCACAAGAGAACCCTGCTGTGTATGTCCCTAAGAAAAAGTCTTTGAAGTATTGATAATAATGTCAGTTCACTTGAAAAAATCCCTACAGTTGTTTAAGTCATTATATGCGTCTCAACCCCGAAAGATGCATCGACCGAACTCATATTGAGTACATGTGAACCAGCTTTAAACGTTCTCTGAGGAAACATACCGCTGATGACCACACAGTACCGGACTTTGAAAAAACAGAAAAACATTTTGCAGATACAAGAGCATCTGTTGAAACAAAAAGGAAAGCTATTAATCAGTCTGGAGGATTTCTTCTGCCTCTGCTCAGCGTAGCTGTTCCCTCATAAGCAGTTTAATTGCATCCCATAACGGTTAACATGGAGACAGCAGATGTATTTAGTTCCTAAACATCAGCTTGACAAACTTAAAAACATGACAGCAGAACATGGAAGTCTAAGAAAAACTGTTGAAAACAACTTGGATGAGACAATCCGACACATTTTGTCAAGGACTGATCTGAACGAAGGCAAAGCTCTACACGTCGGCCCTGCAGAAATTTTTTAACTTGGTTAAACTAGGTGATCAGGAAACTGCGCAGCTGACCCTGTCTCTACTGAATATACTGGAAAGTAAAGCAGAAGTTACAGCAATCAAAGCTCCTCACCCCCCAAAAGATGGAATTGGGCAAGAAGTGCTCGCTAATATTCCTGCAAGGAGCAAGAAAAATGCTTCGTACATTATGGATAAAATTTTACAGTCCAGCAATGATGCTTTGTGAAATGATAACGGTGAATTTGTTTTTAAAGTAAAAACTATTGAAGGATCCCACATGGTGGATTTGATTAGGAGTCTCACGGCTCCTTATAAAGTTTCTGATGAACGGAGCCCATTAGGATGGAAAGAGTTATTACACACTATAGGTAAATTAAACATACAATTTTCAACAGTGCCTAACAGAGATATCCGACAAAATATCTGACATAAAAAGATCTACCCATCACCTCCTACTCATTTTGTTTCCCTATCTTCTTCACGACCTAAAAGTGACGACAATTCATATACCCCTCTTAAACGTTCTATCTGGGTAGATTTTTAATTGATTCACAAAGACTATGGCTGATGTATTTTATCATTTATTTTAATAAACTAATTAAATGTAACAATTTTTGTAATGCGTTTTCATTTTATATTCCACTAAACGGAAGATTAACATATGGTACATTTAAAATGTTTTTATTTAATTACTTAAGGGTACATACTGTAGACATAATATGATTAAACAAAAATACACACTTAACTAAACACGAAGTCGTGACAAATCTAAAGAGTTAACACATTGTATACAAGCAACTGAACAAATTCTGTTCACTCTAGGGTACATTTTTTTAACAAAAGACACAACATAATTTCTGTTTAAATCTTTGCTATACATAGACATAATATGATTAAAGGAATAGCTCTGTGACATAGGGAAAAAAAACAATGTTGCCCGCAGCATACTGAAGTAAAGTTTTGAACTTGTACAGGGTTATATTTTATAATGCTACAGTTCTTTTGCAGAAAATCATTAATCAAGTGAGGAAAGAGTTTATAGTCTGGCGGGTCTCTGGATGAGTCAAAAAACTCATCATTAAGGCACAAAGCTAACCAGTGTTCGCCCGGCATGTGTCTCGGATGTGTATTCACTATGAACAGAGCCGGAAACTCAGTCAGCGTTTTCATAGGTAGGTCGTCGCAGGTTATCACTCCGTTAAATTTTTTATATATTTTAGGACAACTTCTCATAACATCCGTTAGTTTTCTTGTGTCTATTTCTTCACTGGTAATCAATCAGCATGTTTCTTCGGTTATTAATTTCCAAAATGCTGTCAAAACTGGTCGTAAACGATCAGATTTACCATTCTCGGAAGGGCCTGTCGGAATCTGAGTTCCAAACGCATATTCCCAGACTTTATCAATGATAAATGTTGCCGACAATCATCATCCGGATTCAGGTTGAAGGCAAACAATGTATATCCATTCAGGTACTCCGACCTATTGATTGCTAATGCATGATCCTTTAGTTGTTTTCCTGATGCTAAAATTAAAGAGTGGAATTCACGGACCACATTACCCATCTGGAAGACAGGTTGAAACGGTTTTGCAGGGTATTGTGTTCCATCTACACAAAGCGCTACAAATTCTGTGTCAAAATGTTTAAAATTACAAGGATTTTTATTATACGCCCTCCAGGGCTGGATTTGGACACCCTTGGTTTAAGACCTTCTGGATCAGTGGCATCCATATGCCTTGCTTTGTCTTTGTAGAACAGCCCGGAGGAAAATTGTTTTTCCAATGTATCTTTTCCATAGTTGAGAAGACATTCAAAGGCGGCCCGATATGGGTATGTACTGCTAGATTGAGAAATCAGTCGGTCTCCGAGCATGAAATCCACTTGTGAAAAAAGCAATGCTATAGGGTAATTAATGACCCCCACCTTTCCATCGTTGGCTACGTTGGAGCCGTCAGGATTAAATATTTTACAGGTCAGGGCCCGTATTCACAAAGTTTCTTAAGTCTAAAAGTTGCTCCTAGTGACGAAATTCTAAGAAAAATCTTAGAATTAGGGCATTTTCTTAGAATTTCTCCTTAAATTTAGGATTAAATCTTTGCAAAGATAAAATGATTCACAAAACATCTTAACCCTAAAAACAGGTCCTAAGGTAAAATTTGTTAAGAGTAGAGATGAGGACTTTTAAGAGGCTTAAGAAAATGGCGGAAGGAAGAAATATTCTCCAAACACTGAACGTAAAGCTAAAAGTAAACACTGTTTTTCTGTCCAATTTGGTTTTCTTGTTGTTTTACTTCCTTCAATCTCTCTTTGATTGTTGGCTACGTACCATCCAAAAGTGCAAATTAAATAGACTGTCCTGCAATCATGTACATTGTAAAAGCTGAGACATTTTCCTCCCATCAATTTAAAATGGATTACAAGTAATAAAATCAGTACGGTAAATAAGTGTGAGAACTTAAATATAGTAACTACTGTGTGGAAATTGGTTGCTTCAAAAGTAGACACATTTTCAACATTTAGCTAATTAATTATCTTTAAGACATTTAGCCTGGAAACTTTGCATAAAGTAGCCTGTACTCATGATTATACAATTTCTTCATATACAAAAATTATGATTTTACTGTTGGTTCTATTATCATGTGTTCTGTTTTCACAAAGCACATTTCAAAACATTTGCAGAGGTCAGAGGTTATTTTTTATTAACCAATCACAGTCCTTGAATTGCTGCATCATCCCCAGCAATGGGGTCAACCACACCTCCTCACTAAGATAAAAGTTTTTCTACGTTCCTTACTCAGAGTTGCTCTGTTGAGCTGTTCCCTTAATTCCTACTACATTTTCTAATCTGTGAAGGAGAATCCTATGATCAATTGTGTCAAAAGCTGCACTGAGTTCGAGTAACACAAGCATACTTGCGCAACCCTGATCAGAGGCCAATAGGAGGTAATTTACTACTTTAACCAGTGCTGTCTCTGTGCTGTGATGAGGCCTAAATCCTGACTGATACAGTTCATGTACTGTTTGTTATATATTACATATGCGATATTGATTTGGGCGCACGCCCATCACAGACGCACGCTGTGACACAAGTATACATTTACTTTGCTTAAATTGTATGCAACTAAGAAACGGCTATATGTATTACTATAATTTTCGTACTGTTATTGTATTTTATAAGGTTTTGCCAGCGGTGGTACAGCGCAACGGGGGTCATTATTTATTAAAGAAAATTATGATCATAACATTGTACTGCATTTCATTCCCGTACTACCGCAAAAACACAAGCGGGGCTGAATGACAACGACATCTGCTTACGCAGTAGCACGTCCTGACAATGTTTTAATTTTATAGTCATTTAGTTTAATTTATTTCGGTATTATCTACTACAAATTTAAAGAACACAAAATTTAAGATGACCCAAAACTCTACACTGTAAACCCGATTAAGTTGGCAAAACTCCAAATATTTGAGGTAATCAGTAAATTTTTTTAAATTAATGATGTTTCCAATTTTAAGTAAACAGAACTATCAATTTTTGAGTTTGTTGAACAATTAAAAAAATTATTGAAAACCATCCTACACAGGAATCAAACCGAGGGTTTTCCGCATGGGAGGCGAGACACTTACCACTGTGCCACGAGGCCTCTATAGAGTTTACACTGGTGGAAGTTTTACTTAAGTTATTGTTACTTACGTACTCAAAATTATTACTCATTTAATTATTTAGGTTAACAGTACTCAATGTGTTTAATTACTTTGAGCATTAGGGTTTAGTGTGTACACACGCAGGCTTTCTAATTACACATGATAAAATCTAAAGGCTTACTGTGTTAACATTTACTTTGCTTAAATTCGATACTAATGAGCGTGCAGCTCTAAAGGAGCTGCGGCTCATTAATCCTTGAGAGAATGAAATAAGGTCTGACGCGTCGGTCTATAGTTATATAGTGTCACTCAGTGGTCAAAGCCAGCAACTGCATACTGCCGCCGTGAGGTGCGGCAACAAAACTAGAAAACTGCTCTTCACACATCTGTATGTTATTTCTATGTATTTTTATGTAGATATGAGCATAGCTGCACTGCATCTATCTTTTCCAGATATCTTTTTAGAGATAAAGGGGAGGTTTGATATCGGCCTGTAATTGGACAGCTGACCGGGGTCGAGGTCAGACTTCCTTAATTATTGGTTTAATAACTGCTAATTTAAAAGATTTTGGAACATGCCCAATGCTGATAAGAATTTATTATTTTCAACAGGGGTTCTGTTATTTCTGTTTGAGAAAATGTGTCGGTATGGGATCTAATATACAGGTTTATGAATTTGCAGAAGAGATGAGTGAAATTAATTCATTCTTTTCAAGGGGAGTAAAGTATTCTAGGTTCCAAACTGACATGGTTAGTTTAACATCTGCATCAATTACATTGTCCGGTTTCAAAGCCTCAATTTTATGCTTAATGTTGACAATTTTATTATTAAAGAAGTTCATGAAGTCCTCACTACTGTACTATTATTGTTGTGAAGATTTCTGCAGTGGTCTTGTTTCTGGTTAATTTGGCTACGGTATTAAATAAAAATCATTTTTGTTATTTTCAATAAGAGTGGAGAGATACATTGATCTAGCTACACTAAGAGTTTTTCTATAGTTCAGGATGCTCTCCTTCCATGCTATTTGAAATACTTTTGGAATTTGGAATAATTTCCGAGCGGTCTGTTTTAAACTGCGCATGTAATCATTATACCAGGGAGCGAGATTCTTATCTCTAATCAGTTTCCTTTTAACTGGAGCTACATTATCTAAGGTATAATGAAATGTTGACTCTAAATGTTCAGTCGCCTGATCCAGATCAGTGGAGTCAGATGGCGATCCAATCAAAGTTGATAACTCTGAGAGATTACTAATAAAGCTCTGTGTGGTATTTGATGTGAATGTACGTTTAATACGGTAGCGCGGCACTGTGCGTACATTATTACTATGACAAACATTAATTGAGATAAGATAGTGATCTGAGATAACTTCAGACAGTGGAATTGTGAATAAATTTCTTATACTTAATCCGAAGAATAATATTAAATCTAGAGTGTAACCTGCTTTATGAGTGGGTCCTACTACACATTGATTAACTCCTACCGAGTCTAGTATGGACATAAATGCTGTTCTCAGAGGGTCTTCTGGATTCTCAAAATTAATATTAAAATCTCCAGCAATTAACGCTTTCTCTACAGAAATGACTAGGTTTGCGAGGAAATTCACAGAGAAATTCTGAGTATGGCCCTGGGGGTCTGTAAATGATAATTAGCGGGATCGACTGAGAAGACTTAATATTTGTAGCTACACTTTTTATGTTACTATACAGAACTTCAAATGCATTAAATTTGTGTCCGTGTTTTTGAACGATAGACAGATTATCGTTGTAAATAACTGCGACGCCTCCTCCTCTACCAGTTAGCCGAGGCTGGTGTATGTAGCTCTATCCAGGAGGACTAGCTTCATTTAAAGCTAAATACTCATCCTGTTTAATCCAGGTTCCTGTTAAACAGAGTATATCAAACTCCTGGTCTGTGATAATTTTATTAACAATAACTGCTTTAGATGCGAGGGATCTAATATTTAACAGTCCTAGCTTCAGATCAGAGGTGCCGGCTGCACATTCAGTGTGCTCTGAGTTTGTGGTATCTATGTTAATTAAATTACTAAAACAGACTTTCTGAGTCTTTCTAAATGTATGTTTAGCTCGGGGAACAGACACAGTCTCAATATGATGAACCCTGAGTGACGACTCTATGCAGCTAGCAGACAGTTGGTTTAGCCTGGTATTGTCACAGATTAACTAGGCCTCTTCTGAGACTATGCGCTATACTGCAAGAAATGAGAGCTGCACCTTCCCGAGTGGGATGGACTCCGTCCCGCCTTAACAGGCTAGCTTTGCCCTCAAAGGTCTTCCAGTTGTCTATGAAGCCCACATTATTTTCCGAGCACCACCTGGACATCCAGCGGTTCAGCGACCATAACCTGCTGTAAGCTATGTCGCCACATCTCATTGGGATGGGGCCAGAGCAAACCAATCTAGAAGTAAGCTTTCTGATCACACTGTAACTTAAGGTGGCCTTTCTGTTCCTTCAAATGCAACAGTAAAAGACCTTAGTGTGATTATAGATTCCAGCTTTTCATTTGAAGCACATGTAGATAATATTACCAGGATAGCATTCTTTCTCCAAAAAAATATTGCCAAGATAAGAAATATATTGTCAATAAATGATGCAGAAAAACTATTTCATGCTTTTATCACCTCTAGTTTTGTCACGGGCGGGGTGAAAAAACTGGAGTGAACCCAATAGCAGACGACTTATGCTTGAATTGAGTTAAAAGTTCTTTTAATGGAAATGCTGAGGCTTGAATGAGTAGGCACAGTGGGAGCAGAGGAGAGAAGCAGCGTGTGTGTGTGCTTGGTGACAGAGAGTGGGGAAACCTTTATTGACGATGGAGGAGGTGGGGCTATGACGCGAGGGAATCTTCACTATCCCGGAAGTAGAGCGCGAGTACTCCTCTCGGCTCTTTGCTACCGAATTTTCGCTGCTAATCTTCGTAGCTTGCAGTGGTTGAAAAAGTGGAATATGGTGGCTGATCTCCCCAGAGAAAACGGAGGTCGGCGCGTGGCGCCAACTTTCTCCCCGGTATCCAGTAATCCAGCAGCGAGAGCAAACAAATCCAAATTGTGAGTACAGTTTCAAGTCCTGAGAGCAAGCGAGGTCATCCCCGTTAATCAGTCCGTTAATGATAGAAGTACCAGAGGGCATAGGCGAGAGAAAAATCCGGAAAACAGGCAGGGTCGAAAACACAGGCTAGGATACACAATGATTATTTTACACAAAGAAACGCGAGGCACACGAGTAAGATACTGCGGCACTGAGTGGAACTCTTAGTGTGCTTATAAGCTGGAGAGATAATTGGCTGATCAGGTTCAGGTGTGCCAGAATGACAGGTGTGTGCGTGGGGAAAGAGATCAAGAGTGGAGTCTCAGTGTCTGGAAGTGCTTGGTTGATCAGGCTGACTCGTGACAGTACCCCCCCTCCTACGAACGCCACCTGCCGTTCTAGCTGGTGCGTTAGGATGTTGTTGGTGGAAATCATCCAAAACGGATGGATCCAAAATTAACCTGGAGGGAATCCAGCTTCTCTCCTCAGGACCATAGCCCTCCCAATCTACTAAGTACTGGAGGCCTCTGCCTCGCCGTCGAGCCTTCAAGAGTCTACGTACAGTAAATGCCTCACCACCATCGATAATTTGGGGAGGAGGAGCTGGGCAGGTGGGTGGATTTAGTGGGCAGGAGACCAGAGGCTTGATCTGGGAAACGTGAAAAGAGGGGTTTACTCGGCGCATGGTAGATGGAAGACGAAGTCTGACGGTGCAGGGGTTGAGGACCCTGATGATCGTGAAGGGGCCAAGGAATCTAGGGGATAGTTTCCGCGAGATGGTCTTGAGGGGGATATTACGAGCAGATAGCATGACCCTCTGGCCCACCTTGTACAACGGTGCCCTGGAGCGGCGTCTGTCAGCTTGCTGTTTGAAGGCTGAGATGGTCTGGAGGTTCTTCAACCTTGCTTCTCGCCATGTTCTCCGGCATCGACGGACAAAGACTTGCGCAGAAGGAACTGAAACCTCCTCCTCCTGTGAGGGGAACAGGGGAGGCTGGTACCCGAGGCAACATTGAAATGGAGAGAGGCCAGTGGCTGAGGTGGGCAAGGAGTTGTGCGCATATTCAATCCAAGGGAGCATCCGACTCCAGGAACGTAGTTCCTTTGAGGTCATACATCGAATGGCTGTCTCTAGGTCCTGGTTGGCCCGCTCCGTCTGGCCATTAGTTTGGGGGTGATACCCTGACGATAGACTG